>JAQFZQ010002937.1:0-12167 GCA_034696005.1 Glomeris marginata | reverse complement strand
AAGAACAGTTAGGCGTAATTCGGCATTACATACAACTGTCAACGACTCGTCAAAAGCCCTCAGAAGTTATTTAGGGGTGTGGTCGCAACTGAGCACGCCCACATTCTTAGATTCCGCGGAAACGCGTTTCCTCCGTCAATATTCGTTGGATTAAGAAACGGGAAGTGACGAAGTGTTTCTTTTTACTTCATCTTCATGTTTATTGAACAAAACTGGTAGTTCAAAAACCATTTCGGTTCACCTTTAAATTGTACTGTATATAGTAATTGCAAAGAATCCAACGGCGGCCATCTTGCTTTTTGCTCGATCTCCTATTTCTTTTCATCTAATTTTTCACCGAGGTTTTCTACACGCTATTTACTTTGTATTAGTCACATGACATCATTGTAGTAATTAGGTTGTTGGGAAAGTGGAAACTTGGACAAATTAGTGGTATTCGTTGCTAAGATAAGTTGGAGGTTGCACTCTGGCAGTCGTTACAAGCTTCCTTCCTTCCATTTCTTTCTTTCTTTACTTGGGTTATTCTTCAAAGTAGAAAAGATATATATAAGAATAAGAAGATTCAATGGCCTGAGGTTGTGTGTTTGCAGTTGGGGGAGATGTTGCAAGTTGGATCGATAAGAAGAAGATGAAGAAGGTCGGCGCAATGCAATGCCATCAGTTGTTGCCGTGTATGGAAGCATAAGAAAAGCAGTTTTTATTGATATTTTCTCATGTGTTTCTTTCCTTCTTTTTTTGTCTCTTCTCATCTGGACAGACTAGATGCTTGCACCAATCTGACGATTGAAGACCATTCAAGAGCCAACGGCCCAAGTCCCGGCTCTTGCCCAAACGTTACGACACACTTGGAAGTCACCGTCATCTATAAACCTCTTCATGCATCTTCTTCCACGCAAACCTCAGGCACAAGACTAAACCCATTCCATGTTCTTGGGGCAACAATAAGGTAGAAACATTTTTTTATTTCCTTATTCATAATTTAGTTTCACTTTTTGCCGCGCTGCTTTTTGTAGTTTCTCGGTCCTTAGTCAGAGCCATTTGATAACAAAAATCTTGAGTGTGAACAGTACACGGCCAGAACACTTTAATGGGTCAAATATCAATTTTTAACAACAGTTTTTACATGTGCATATTCCCACTGCTATGTTTTTGTTAGGGCCGTATAGCAACAATCCCAAGAGAAATATATTTTGAACTGTGATATATATAAATAATTAATTCCTTTCGTGCCTACATTGGATTTGAATCTTATATACATTTTAGTAGTGTACATATACATTGTATGTATCACATTTTTTAAAGTCGAAATAGCAAAGGTTATGTCGTCACATTATGGGGATTTTGTACGATGCCATTTACAATTTAGACACAATTTCAGCAGTTTCACACTCTTCTGCTCCATTTTCCCTCGAAATGCCCTTGTTTTACATTTTATCCTTGCCCATATGAAAAATTGCCGAGCCAAATTGCCAGACTTTGCTATACCATTTTCCCTGCGATCCGACAATTTTTATTACAGTTTCATTTCAAATTTCTGAAAATGAAAAAAACAAAGTATCACAAGCCGTTCAGAGTGAAAATTGGAGGTTTTTATTTTCATGACTACTACAAAAGATCTTTGGCGGGGATTTAGTAAGGTCAATTTTTGTTGAGCTGTGCATTTTGGCTGCAAGCCTCTATCTTCTCCACGGAGAAGAAAAACATTTCCTATATTTATTGCTCGCAATGTGCACAGTAAGAAAAATATCTTGGAGGAAATTGCGTTTAGCAGTTAAACGAAGAATGTGCACAATAAAATATATATTCTGCTAGAAGTGGAAATGAAAATAGTTACATTTGGAGGCCGGTCAGTAAATTCAACATTTTTGCTAAACAAAAGATTAGGCAGTGTATTGGACATACTGTATATGATAATGATCCTCTGTGTTAGTTCACATACTCATTACTCTGATTAAATTGATTGATCTGTTGTGAACATTGCAACATGAACATGCTTCATCAACACTATTCATGTCCCATTTAGGAATTAATTGCATAGGCTTGCAACTTCCAAAAATTAAAATGCTAATTTCACTGGATTTCAAATTTATTTCATCTCTTTTTACCTTGAATTTAATTGAAAATACACTTTTCTGAGTAATTGATTATATATTGTATTGTTTACATACTAAATGACTATACTACCCTGACACTTATTCTAAATGAATAAAAAGCAAAACAGTTATTAGCTCTTTAAAGTTCGAAGGGGTAATTAAGTTCGGAGGTTTTTCCTATGCTAATAACTCCGCAATCGTAACTCAAAAAAATTTAAAAATTGGTGGGAAGTTAGGTACGTACGTGTTGATATATTGTTTAAATTTTAGTAAAAATCGGTGATATGAAAAATACAATGTCACTTCACCTTTAAGTGAATTCCATAATTGGCAATGATGGAGAAATTCTTACAGGGAAACTTTGAACGTGTAAATGGTACAAGTTGACAGTAAAAATCTGCTATAAATCCCCATGGTTATCACCAGCTAGTACTATTTGAATATAAATTGTATAATCCATTTTGCTTTAATGCACAATATAAATGGGATTGCAGTTTGCGAAGCGATTACGGCTTCTCCTTCGGCGCGTACACCGCACTTATTCAATGTGTCTCTTGCATGTTGACAGCACATCAAACAGTTATTGGAGAAGAAATAACGGATCAATGGGTGTTGGGAAAATCCTTCTCACCAGCTCTCTGATGTTTGTACAAGTTGGAGAAAATGGGAGCACCAAAAGGTTGGCAGACATGCTTTCGGGCACCGCGGTATCGACCGTTTTTCTTTTCACGTATAAACGCAGTCGATTTGATAAGGTGCTATTTTCCCATCCTCCTCTTTTTTCATCTCTCTCTTTTATTCGCTTTATCCATAAACGTGCAGCTTCTGGCTGAGGCACAATTCCAGGCCCTGTTCCCAGGACCGCTGTTGGGCCGAGATGTTGGCGCCCGCGGAGCAAACCGCTTCGGCAACCGTGCAAATGGTGCTGTTGTCTTCTTTGATGGCTTTGTCAGCGTTTTACTTGGCCCAAGGAATCAACTGGTACAACCATATTTTCTTTTATGATAATGTGCCGTGAAAGATGTATCGGCAACGCGGAGGCTGCGAACGCGGCCCAATTTGTAACCGCTTTCCGCAAGGTTCGGGCTAAGTTGCCGCGAGATATTTTGTTGCCCATGTCTTGCTATACACTTACAACGTACACACAAGACTTCAATCGGTATAAAATTTGCCTACAATGAAAACATGTTTGCTTAAAAAGATAACATCCTAATTACGCGTGTTACGCGGAAGAGATTCCGCGGACATGTTTTGTTAGAAACACCACTATTATATGGATCAATGCAAATGTTGCTGACTGTTTACACAATCCAGATAGGTATTATTATTTATTTACACACTGGTTCCCCCTTTGAATTCGGGTAATCGAGCTTGTGCATTAGCTATTAATTTTTAAAAAATAAGGGAGCATCCATTTATTATGTCATTTATTTCGTATTTTTCAATTCCCTTTTCCACATGGATGACTTAAAATAATATAACCATTTCAAATATACAAATTTCCAGTATTGTACACATGGTGTCTACTAAACTTTCATTTCAAAATTCCAGTATTTTCAAGGATATATTTGTAACTTTTTCCCAGGACACAGAATACATAAAGTGAAAGATAGTTACATAACAAACTATATTAATCCTTTAAAAACTGATGAATAAGTGAAATGAACATTGAATTTCAAATGTCTCATGCTTAATTGGTATTTTGTTCCAAGCAAATTAGAAGAGGAACATTGAAATCAATAACCGAAATTATGTAAAGTATCAAATAATGCACATTTTCCAGGATTAAGAAAAAATTCCAGGATTTCCAGTATCAGTAGAAACCCTGGTACAGTTATAACAATGAAAGTAACTTTAAACCGCTATGAACCTTGCTGCGTAATGAACACTTAAAATATTTCAATAATCGCGTATTCGGTTGAGAATTTTTTTTCCCATTTTTCCGTTAGAGTTACCCATCAAGCTGCTCGTTTCTATTCAATATAACAAACTCCATATGTATAATTATAAAAATTAAGTATGGAACATTTAATGCGGCAGATTCACAGGTGGAAGCATGTCGCATGCTTTAGTTGCTTCTTATACGCCGAAGCGGTCTGAATTTGCCAATTATACTAAGATGCAGTGACTGAATGCAAACAACTCAAAATGAAGATTTTTTTATTATTGTGGGAGGAAAGCATGTTGAATAAAGCAGCATGATGGGTTGGTTGCGCGGCATCTTCATTAGCGCTGATTTATCGATGCCAACCGGAGCTTTACGTATCTCACTCGACCCGCATCACCGATTCCATACTACACGTTATTACACAAAAAAGGGGCCCTGATATAAACCCTATGCCACTTTGATATCCACCAGATGTAGCTGCTGCGAAACATGCTGGCGGATAACTTCGCTGTCGCGGCCAAAGCCCGAGCCCTGCGAATTAAAACAGAACGCGAGATACCATATATACGGGTGGCCTGGCCGCTACGAATTTACAAATTTAATTTCCGGTAGTAGTTTTCATGCCGAAGTCCATTCAATTTGAGTAAAAGGAACTAATAATGAAAGTCTGCGCACTCATTTGAACATTTGCAGAATCTAAGCGACACGCGGCGAAGAGCGCGTGACCGGATCGATCCGTCGGATAAACTTGCGGTGGCAAGAGAGAGGAAACACTTTCAAGGTGCTTTACGTTTGAAGAAACAAAGCATCTGTGGACGTTCGGCCATCATCATCATCATCCTCCTCATCTTGTAAAGGTCCACCGGCGACCGAACGGCGAGAGGCTGTTGGGACCGAAGCGGGTTGGAAGAGTGGGAAGATGTTGTCGCTGGCATCGCTGCCCAAGTCCAAAGTGACGATTTTCAAGTTGATGGTGTCGTTTGGAAGCGTCAACGGTATATCGGTGGTCAATGGGCCTAAAGTAACGCACGCATCTGTCGCTGCGGCCTTTGCGTTGTTCGCGGTGTCCTCTTCGGCGTAGTTGTCGGAGCGCTTTCCCAAAAGCCCCGGGCCGTGAAGACAGACTTGATCATGGATAGGCTTCCTGGTTCCATCACCCTATTATTAAGGAAGGAAAATCGATATATTGTTGCAGCGTAAAACTCGCACAAAAAGTTGCCATCTTACGATCGCAACAATTACGTGATTTGAACGGCTCGGGGAAATGTATCCTTTTTGTATATGGTTTGCGGCTAACACAGTTGCATCACAACCTTGATCAAACAATAAGATGAAAATAGAGGAAGTATATTGAAAAGAATCTCACAAGATTTATGAATAATATAATACAGCAACAATTTACTCCTTAAAGGGGAAAATTAAACATTGTGAAAAAGGTGGCATTAATTCACTCTAATCTGAATTTAATTAGTAATGATATAATCTACAGTCAAACCTCGTTTAATTCGACACCTGGATAATTCGTCACATATTAAAGTCCAATCTCCATAGATTTGCATGTTAAAAAACTCCGCTTAAATCGTCACTCCGCATAATTCGTCCGAAGTCCCACTGGAGACGAATTAACGAGGTTTGACTGTAGTTTGAATTTGTAACACTACATTTACTATCTATACTTTTAAAGAAAATGGAAATGTGAATTTAAATAAGGTGATATGCGATTCCTTTCGCAAATGCGTAATGCGCGCATCAGATTTCTGTCCAAATTGGAATTTTAAAATATATAGTTTTTCTCTCTCTAAAGTACAGTTTAAATCTTAAATGAGATATTTGGAAAAGAACATGTTAGTCATTTTAAATTGATAGAATAAAAATCTGTATTTAGTAGAAGTAATTAAATGAGCGGATATATCGATACGTTTCGGTTTCCAGGGTTACGTACGCATGTAACCATCAACCAAGCAAGTCTTGAGTGCTTTGTGCACCAGTAATTCAGACGATTCATACAAAGGATGTCCTGGCACTTAAGGCCAGACCTCACATTGCAAGTGCAATTCTGCAAATGAACGGAAATGCGGCTGCAGCTTTGGCCGCGTACACCGCATGCCAGCGTGCACTTACATTAACCAATTTGCTAAGTGTATGTTAAGTTGCAGATAAACTTGTATAACCTGGTGGGAATTAAATTGCGCAAAGCTTTTGCGCCACCTAGTGGTAGGATATATCAAGTTGGGAATTGAAAATTTCTGTCGCGCGCGCGCCACTCGGCCGGCGCAGCGGATTCTCTCGCTGTTCCTTGTATACTGCGTGGATTGTGATAAATTTTGCATGAGAGCCTGAGTATATTGCTTCTAGTTCATTGTATACACAGAATGTTAAAGTTGCCATTTCGTGTGACATTTAAACATTGCACATGCGCAATTTTACGAACGGGCAAATGGTCGCGCGCGCACTGCATTGTATTCCATCCAGTAATTTCGCAGACATTACTCTTCGTATACTGCTCTTGTTTTAATGTCCTGTGGGATGAGAACCGAGGCAACACATGCAATTTTATTAAAAATTTACATATTTGTGCAGTTTCTCTGCGCGTTCAAATGCGGTCGGCGCTGTTTATTTCAACGTAGAACTGAATTTTGCATTTAAATTCTTCTGTCATTTATTGTCGCAATATATAAAACAGATTACCAAAATTACTGCTTTGCACATTTACACTCAACTTCAAGTGGACGTTCTTTATTAATCACCACAATATTGATTGATCCAGGTTCAGATCACAGAGATTTTGATGCCATCTAGGAAGCAAAAGGGGAACTTGTTGGCAAAGTTTGAACTAGTCAAGATCATCAAGACTGAAATGTAGTTAATAAATATTAGTAGTAAACCTTTTGTTTGCAAGTAGTATTTAAAAATAATGTGATCTTATGTATATATGATTTATTTATCCAATTGGGTTGTGACTTGCTTTACAATAATTGCTGTTTATTTCATCTGCCATGAATAACAGAACAGCATAAAAAAATCTAATTGGCTTTTGACTAGATTTTATTGTATAACTTAAAAACTTTATAATCAAAACTATTTGCAAATATAACTCATTTTCATCAAAATGTTGGTTAAATCGCTTTTCGAGAGAGCGCTTCAATCGGTTGCATGATCACCATATTCACATCCATGATTGTGTATAATGTCGGTTAGTGCAGTTTGTTTCGCAAAGTTACAATAAAAAGTGTAACTTTACGACACAAAATGCATTTATAGGGTAGGAAATAGTGATTCAGACCGAAGCCGCGTCCACGCAATCAACGGCCCGTGCCGCGCCTCCTCGCTTCAATCTCCTTTGCCCGCAAGGTCCTCCACCATCTGTCCTTTTCAGAAGTCTCTCTTTGAACGCTTGCAGCTCGATGGCCTCTTGGAAACCCGGCTGCTGAGCATTCATCGATTTAAGCCACCTCTGCAAAGTCCTCGCGCTCGGAAGACCGAACACCTTGCCGCACAGTCGATACGCTTCGGGACTCTGGTAATAGAGGCTCAACGTGAACAGTTTGTCGTCCCTTGTCCACCTTTTACCCTTCTTTTTCTTAGACGCACAACGCAGCTGGTTGCCGAAGAAACTCAGACCGATGCCCGTCATGTACTTGGAAGCGCGGCGTATCAGAGCTTCTACTTCGTTGTCCTTCTTTTCGGACTGCACTTGGCCCTTGAGGGACTTCACTTGTTTCTTGAGTCTCCAAATCTGGATGCGTTGCTTGTTGATCAGTCGTCGCATTTTCGCCACCTTCACCTGCTGAGGGGTCAACACCGCGGAAGTTAATCTCACGACCACCGGCTTCTGGTCCGATTTCGGTGTGTAATCCTCCGGCAAAGTTCTGTCAACTTCAACATCTGCTGGATTCTGCTGCAGTATTATATCTGTGTGCTCAATGTTGGTAATTTCCAATGGATCGTCCAGAGGAACTGCATTTCCAGTTGCTTCCACATCATCGGGACATTCTACATAAATGGAGTATGTCAATTAATTTTAAAAACATGCGTGTCTTTCACGATTAATCGGTTTTTAAACTACTAATTGAAATGTATGTTAATCTATCTTATAGGAGGAGGGCACGAATTGACATCGATTACCACCAGTTTCATCCGCGTTTTGATTTAGAACTTTTGAATTCGCCGCCACTGAACAGCTGTCATCGACGTGCACGGGATGTTCGATGCGCTCCCGCGAGGTGGCGCCACCGAACACTGTGGGAATCGCATTCCAAACGAGTCTGTTTCGAGTTTCGGCGTTCATAAATTGAACATCTTCGAAGTGATCGGCGCAGATAACGTTATTTCGGTAAAGCTGTTGAGTATCCTTGTCGAGTAAATCAACCCGATTGCTGTTTTCTATCCATTTACGGTTTCTAAAAAAAGAATCGAATCGTTATTAGGCCTTGTTATGAGTGACGATTTTCGATTCTTACCTTTCTTTGTCTTTTGGGAAACGGAAAAATGACATGCCAGGACATTTGTATCGAGAATTTTGACAGTTAGGAGCCGAACAGTACTGCGTGTGAGTGCGTTTCCAGTTTTCTTCCATTATAAATAAGACTAATTTTAAAACCGTTTTAACATTTGTGTTCTATATTTTCAGCAGTATGACAGCAGCGCCTCTATCGTCAGGCAGCGGAAATTGGTATACATTTTATTTCAACTGCATAAATATTTTTCAGATTTAACGTGGTTTCTATACTAATTTTAAAATCGTATTTTTATTGCATAATAAGAAACTGCATTAGCCCAATGTCAGATTTTCATTTATTTGTAGTTGAAATAAATACAATTATTACATCATGCAAATTTAAAAATGGAGTCCTATATTATATTGCGCACAGGTCGCAGTTCATTTCGTCACATGCCACTGATTCAAAAAGTGATCTGATATCCAAAAAATACATTTTGGTGAGAATGCATAAATATGGGGCAAAGTGAGTGTGAAGGTGTGATCAAAATATGGTGACAAATTCAAATATTGTGACAGCTTGTGTGTGTCCTAACATTTATTGCATGACCTTGTGTCTGGACACTATTATTGCACTTTATACTGTGTATAAAGAACGTATTCCACGTAAACAAATGCGTACACATGTTATTCACGAACTCCATCCACCCCATGAAATAATGAACTCGTCGCACATGGGCGTGATCATTATCGGTTCGATTGTACCGCGAAATTTGACGGACTTGTGTTTACAAAAATGACACACTCCGATTGGCTCTCCCGCCTCTGCGAGGGCGTGGAGTACCGTTACTTCCACCCACTAGGCACCCGATTGGACAAATTGAGTCCTAGCCTCCGCATCGAGGTTCGTTTTGCATCAATCCACTAAAATTCTTATCGTTATGTGCACAAGCGGCGTTAACCTGTCGCCCCTATTTTCGAGATTGGAACTCGCCCAAAAGCGACGAATCGTCGATCGCCGACGTCACGAGCGACTGCGGGGTGGCAGGTGATCGCTAGGTCGGCGGGAGAGGAACGATGGCCATGCGGTGTTGTTACGATCGGGTCATCAAATGCCTGACCGTCATCGTCAAACGAGGCCGTCGATTGCGGCCGGAATCCGAGATTACTTTGAGACGTACACCAGGCGAAGAGACAAGAACAAGAAGCACGGTAAAGTGATGCCTGTCAGCGCGAGGAATAATCACGCAATGGCGGCAACTGCAGCAGCGACAGCGATCACCGCGAACGGCGAAGATCGATCGTCGCAGATTTACGGCATGGTTAATAACAGCGCAGGATTTACAGACATAACGACGAATAACAACGGCGTCGGAGGCATAATTTGGAGCGAACATTGCGACAGATGCGCTAGGACAGCCGCCGGGGAACTAGCAAGGAGTTTCCGATCGCTGATAACGGTAGCGGAGCGACAGCAGCAAAACGCGATTTCGCCAGCGACGATGTCGACGACAGCGACTTCGGCGGCGGTCGTGGGAATCACGGCCGCTGCAGCGGCCGTTTCGTCACCGGCCAATCGCTACCGGGAACTGTCAAACAAGTTCCTGGATTTGGTGGTGGACTATTTCGAAGACGAGATGAAAAGGAGACCGGTTTTGACGGGATTCGGAGGAGGGATGGCGTCGAAATCGGGCAGCGACTCGAGCGATTATTCCGATCAAGATGCGGGTGTAGGTGGCGCTGGCGGAGGATCGAATTCGCCGAAAGCGCATCACAAGCCGTTTTTCCGCCGATTGTCGCTGAAAGGATTGAAAAAGGGGAAGAGTCTGTTTCACAAACAGCATTCGGACGAAGTGGAGTTGTCGCTTTCGCATGACAGGCGGTCGAAAAGCGGTGGCAATCACAATCATGCGGATCACGGAGTTGGAGGCGGGGCGTCGGCCGTGACGTCATCGGCGAAGGCGGAAAAACTCAAAGTGGCCAAGATCCTCGTGGAATGCAAGAAGGGCGGAGTTGTGAACTTCCTGGCGGGAGAAAACATCGAGGGCAAGCAGAAATGGGAGAAATGCAGGCTCGCATTGGTCAAAACAACGGGTGGATACATTTTGGAGTTTTACACTCCTCCTAAGGTCGGCAGCCATCTTTGTTTTTCTCTTTTATTTTTTGTTTCTGCAGCAAGTTATTTGCTTTGTTTTTTAAATTTTCATGAAGGTTTTTGGGTTAAATGTTGTTGTTGTTGTGCCCCAGAAGAAGTTTGTACCATATATTTCTAGGTCATCACCAGTTTAAAAATATACCTGCTTTCCAAACCAGACTCGTATGTTTTTGTTTGTTTGGGTTCCATAAAATTTTGTTTTTGTATTCAGGTTGAATGACAATGGAAAAATTGTCTAGCCCCGCCCCTTTAATTTCTGTTTACCACAAACTCTGGAAATACCAATGAGCTCATTGTGATAATGAACATTATGAGGGGTCAGAATGTTATTCTGAAATTGTGAAAAATGTTGTCATGGAAAAACCCTGGGGAAATTGCATGTAAATTTTGCAGATAATATTCTAGAAAAATATAATTTTTTTTGTATTAATGCTAAATAAAGTGATTTTATTTGAGAGGAATAAATTTTAATTCAGCTCTTAGATTGAGCAAATTGAGATGTTTGCTTTGATTTTACCGATTTTACTCAGTTATTTAGATTTCACCTGAGGCTGTTAGCTGAACAGGGAATTGAGTGATTACATTTACTGTTTATAAGATTAATAAATTGAAATTTGGAAGGCAAACAAATTTTTTTATCTCCTCTGATTACTCTGCAATATATATTATAGTAGTTTGTATAGTAGGCACAATTGAAAAGCTGAACAAACAAAAATGGCCGCCTTATATACATGTTATCAATGGACTTCTGGGAAATGTGTATCCGTTTCCGGTTTTACTGACGTCACATGTTTACCCATGTTTATTTCCATCAGCATGTGAAATTTCCAAATCTCATCATATTCATTTGTAATATTGAAAAAAATATTTTTCCAGCGAAATCTTTATAGAGCTAATTTATGTCTGCAGTGTCCTTTGTTTGTTCATGCTGTTGTTTTTAGTTAACCCACCCCCTCTTTTTCTTACTTTTTTTTGAAAGTGCAAGTGGTGCGTTGCCCTCTTGTTAAACTAGGGTGAAAAACAGTCACGTGATGAGCAATGGCTTCCAGCTTTTGCTACAACAACAAAGACATTTTTTTTTCTTTTAACTTTTTTTAGTAAACTACAAAGTGTGAGAAATGTGGAATTTCTGAGGTTTTTTACGTAGCGAACATAAAGGGATAGCTGTGCAGTGAAGTGGTTTATTTTAAGAAGGAAAAACAGCAATTTTGAAGTTTTCAAATTTTTATAGTAGGCCTATTTTAAATATAGGAAAAGTTGCTATAAAGTTATTGAAATGTTTTGCTGGCTGGTGAGTTCAGATTTAGTGACATAATAATGAGTGTGATGAGATTTAATACAGGCCAAGTACAACCGGATTATAAAAAAGATAAAAATTGAAAATCGTTTCTCACTTCCGATACCAGATGGCGTATCAAACAGAACATTGCGCAAGTACTTATGGGGAAATATGTTGTGTATGGAAAATTTTCTTGACCTTTATTATAATTAGGATTGAAATTTTTATAGTAAATAGATGTACTGTAAGTGCCATGAAAGATTGTGCCGGAAATGAGAAGAGTCGACTCATTTTAGGGGTCGGGGTTTGATGCA
>JAQFZQ010002936.1:0-12170 GCA_034696005.1 Glomeris marginata | reverse complement strand
TCATCCCGATATCTCAAAAATTAAAGGTATGTCGTAATTTTCAAATGTGGTCATCAGATCTCCCCCACCCTGTATAACATGAGCACAGCAAGCACGCAAACATGAATGAATGTGTTTCAAATTCAGCTGGTTGTCTTACTGGAATTGTTGAAAATGAACTTTTAACAAAAAATATTGCGCAGGATAGCGAATGTTTGCTCGAATTAATGGTGGTTTTGGAGGATCACGCTTCAGAAATCTATCACTAAATCGAACAAACTAATTAGTGTTTAAGAAGGTGTGATTTGCTAAGTAAAAAGTGAACCATTGGGCTTTTAGGCACGATGTCCCAATGGCTTTATTAGTTGGTGTTTGGCTTGAATGTGGAGGTGACATCACAAGGCCTTGCTGAGAAGGCCACCTGTGAAAAGCAAAGGGACTGAATAAAAGCAGGGGATGTAAAGAGGTATAATAGGGCAAAAGTGACACCAAGTTACGTTTTCTGTGTGCGTGTTAAGTTATGTGAAAACAGCGTGATTTTACTTTTATCTTCCAAGGACGCAAAAGCCGAGTTTTGCCTATTCTTTTATGAGTTGTGTTTTTTCTTCTCTCGGTTTTTTACACCCCAACCGGGTATTCTTTTATGATTTGCTGGAAGGAGTTATAGTTTTGCCAGGTTTTGAGTCAGAGACTGTAGCTTTGTTGTCTCATCCTTGACTCGGGGCTATTATTATTATCATTATTATATTATATCTGCGAAGCGAAGCGTGATTTGTCAAACTGGGAAATGCTCGACTTTGGCCACAAAGCAAGGCCAATCCCTTGGGGCGAAAAAATGTAATAATAATAATAATAGTTGTTGTTATTATTATATTCAAGTGCTGTTGCGATCGTAATCTTACCTTGCAAATTTTTCCAGCAGTATCATCGCATCCGGTTTTTCCGCAGAAATCGGTCCGCGATCGCAAATTTCAGGAAATTTAGTAGGCCCATATCTGAATTGTTTCAATGAATTGCACACAATACAATAATTTCATTTACAATCGATTGTTTATTTGCCTTGTAAATATACACTCCATTTGCAACTTGTTATGTGTAGCAACTTTGCATATCGGCGATCTACTGCGAAGAAATTAACCTTTCAAGGTTCCACTTGCAACTTTCTAGCAGAAATATTGATTTGCCTGCATTTGCAATATAAATATGCTAAATTACGTTTATAGACACGTTGTTGTTGTACTTTTTTTTTACCTGCTAACCATGTGAGAACATTTGAACAAAACATCAACTTTCTAGAGAAAATTATTCAATTGGGACATCAAATTATATTGTCACAAAATTATGAAAGAAATGCAATTTGTTTGCCTGCTTATCATGTGAGCTTCTTTGAACAATATGACACAGTCTACTTTCTTTATAAAATTATTAAATTGTGACATATTGTATGTCACCCAACTATGAAAGAAGTTGCAGTGAAGCATTTTACATTTAAATGAACACTTTTTAAGGGGCAACTATACAAAGCAATTCCTTTCACTGATGTGCTAGCTGATTTCAAATTTGTTGTTTTCGTCAGAACTTTCAGAGTAACTTTGGCATTTTTTTATATACACCATCCCCCTACCTTTAAAGTTGACAAAGTTAAGTTTTCAATAACTTTAATCAGGGTACCCGCAGATCAGGGAAATGTAGGGGAATTTAATTTTGGCACAAAAATCAGGGAATTTCTTAATACAGATGTGTGTATTCTTAAATTTAACACTATTATTTATGGATGTGTATCCCCAAGAAAGTTGTCTTCCAAATATGGTACCACTTGATTCTTAATTTGGATCCCTTCCGTCACATCTATTCTTATAATGACTTGCAGAGTTCGATTAAAGACATTTAAAATGAAATAAAACGCCTTAAGAGATAATTTTGAAAACACTTTATTTTGCATTTTGCAAGGCATTTTATGTTTGCAAAAATTATACCATCATATACTTAAAATGTAATGAGCAATTGATTAGGTGCAATATGCATCCTGTGTTTGAATTTTCTTGAAGCAAATAGCTAACAACTAGAGTTATAAAATGTTTACAATTCTTTTTAAAAATATAAGAGAAGTTTGACAGAATCTGCCTGGAAATTTTATTCAGAGAACTCTGTGGGTATATACCTTGTTTGTTAATTTAGTGTCTCAAATTCCCATGACCCTTGAATGAGAATACTAATTCTAATTCCTGTCAGAATCATTATAGTTGTTCCCAAACAAGCAATCCTTTTGTTTTACCCTGTATAATACTGCACAATTTTATAAGTAAGGTTTAGTATAGTAATTAATAACGATTGTTATTATAATGTCTTTAATTACGATTGGAGATTGACATAAACGTTCATTGTTTAAACTAGCGGATAGGAGTGATTGTTTTCATGATGTAAAAGTGTTAAATCTAATGGAGCAAAACAGTATCTTGGTCAACATCTGTCACTCAGCCCTGACTTTCTAAATTAGTAAGTGTGCAGTTGTGTTTTTTGTAATTTTTTGTTACACCTAGCTGCCCATTCCTGTTTGCTAAGTTCGTGATGAATATCCGTGAGTAACAGATGTAATTTGCGCACGCCACAAGTGTAATCATTTTCCTATCGATGTAATTAGTAGCGAAAGTGAAGGGGGGAAAAAATGGAGGAGAGAAATGTAGACTGACGGTTCAATTCCGAGGTGCTATTTAATAGAGGCGTTTGGCTTTCCATACTGGTAGTACAATACGGGCGGCCATTGTACGGAAAGCCGCCCAGTCTCGAAAATCTCCGCAAAATGCCATATTTCTCAGGCTGTCACGTTCTCGTGAATTATTGCCACACTGTTGTGCGAACTGGGTTGAGAGGGTTTTGTGCTTGCACATGCACCATTATGCTATTATGTCGTGTGTAATTATTATTAGACGTTTTCGAAGCGCTGTTATTAGTCCGGATCCGACTGGAACTTAATTAGTTCTTCCCTTACTGTAAAACATGGCTGGGACCCAAAACTAACACTACTTTCTTCTTCCATTATTAATCTAGCACCAAACTGATTCAAATTATGTTTGTGTATTTTTCTTTCCTTCATTATTATATCCGATCTTATTTATTTCGCATAAATTTAGCAGTGCGACAACATGCATTACCACTCAGAGGAACCTGAGAAATCTGGAATACTCAAGGAATTTAGATTTTAGCTAAAAATGCAGGGAAATTTTAGGTAAGTTACCAAAATTCTGCCCAAAACAGGGAAATTTCTATAATAATACAATTTTAATGTTTTAAGTTAAGGCTATTTAGAAACATTGTTGCAATAAAACTATAGGTTAACCTACTTGGAAAACTCAGGGAAAATGCAATCACATATTGATGTGAACCATATATGAGTTTTACAAGAAGTTACAAAAGTTTAATCATTATCATCTTAGTTTGGATGAGCAGTAAAACTTATAGACTAAACTTCCAAATCAAATTAGGTAATTGAGTTTTAGCAACGAACTGTGTGTAATAACTCGCTTTACTGTGTGCCGAAAGTGCACTATTTATGATGTATAACAAATGTATTACAACATGCCAACCAATCAGCAACATTTGTCATGATTTAGAAATGGTATACATAACCCAAAACTATCTTCCCCCAATAATTAGTCCAATGTGAGTTGTTAATGTAAAACAAAATTTGCAATGCAGGGAATGTACGTGATTTGGAGAACAGCTAATTTTCATCAAAATGATAGTTTTTTCTTGGTTTTTGAGACTGAGCTGAAATTATTATTTTTTTTTTAATTTACCAACCAGTGACCCTTTTCACAAATATTCCGGATCAATGGAACCATGGAATGACTGTCAGCATATTTGTGTAGAGCATAAAAGAGGTATATTGCAATGCACTTATGTGACAAATGGAAGATGAATAAGAAAACGTTTTGTAGATACCGAATACTGATAAAAGGATCTGGGATACTATGTTATAATTTTAAAAATTCAGCTGTGTCACTGTGGAAGATTCGCCTGAAAGATGTGAAAGTTCTCAAAATTGGATGGTACTGGTGTTGAGATGAAACAGCTGAATTTGCATGAGCTGTAACAACCCATTTGCAGTGTGCCAACTTGAAAGAGGAAATCCACAGTTGTTAGCCACAGGAATAAATTCAGTAATTGACCAGTCTTTCATTTTATTATTGAGCCTTTTAAGATCGGTGTATGTGGTTCGGAGTAAATGGAAGCTATTCTGGTCAAGAATCCCATAACTATTTTGTTTTGCGGTGTAAATACAGTAATACCACAGCTAAGATTTATTGCCCACTAAAACTAACATTTAATACTTTACATTTTGCTAGCTTGCATGTTTGTGCAAATCCGACATAGTGTTTTTGTATGTTTATGGGCAATAATATACGACTTGCGTAATGAACTGGTTATCTAGCTTATCCAAATGGCTTAAACAAGGGGACAGTGCTAGGGGACATTTGTAGTTGTTGGTGGACCATGTAACACGCAATGGAAAGGACAGAGACCATCAGTGAGAGGGGACATTTGAGACCCCCACATTACTTGGCGAACAATGTTTGTCATGGTGGCCGCTATCACCCACATCAAGTTGTATAGGTAGTTTAGGAACACCTTGTACACAGGTAACAAGAGATATATCCGGTCTTGAGTCAACCTGGACATGGCCCTGCTGGCACTGGTCAGAATAAATAAGTGTGGATTTTGGGAAAATGTAACTCTATTACTAGCCCACATCCATTCACATTGATTACATGTCAAGAAATTCTTAATTTCTTTCTGGGACCAGAATAATTGTCCGTTGTCTAATGTCATTGTCAATTGTCACATAATCACAATTGTGGGTGATGCATATTGGGACCAAAACTTCTGGGGTGGAATGCACAATGTACGGTAAGAAGTTGCAAGTTGTTACTCGAGGGACCTGGGGATTATTGTTGAGGACACATTAAAGCACAATGTCTGGCTGCTTGTAGAAAGGGTAACTCTATTTTTGGGTATGATGAGGCATGGGCTAGACAGTCGTTCAAAGGAGGTATATGGTTACTGGTAGTATATCGGTCCCTAGGAAGTCCCAGCTTGGAATATTGTGTGCAGGTCTGGGCACCTTATTATAAAAAAGATGTACATATCAAGCTTTAGAGAGGATTCAAAAGAGGGCGTCAAAACTGATTAGTGGGATGTGGGGCTTGTCATATGAAGACCGTTTGAGGGAGTTTAAGTTGTTTTCGTTGGAAAGATGTAGAATTCAGGGGGAGTTGATTCAGGTTTTTAAGTTTATTAAAAACATTAATTACCCCGGGGCTGAGTACTTTTTTCAGTTTGTTGGGGAGAGTAAGACAAGGGGACACGGTTTCAAGTTAAAGAAGCAGAGACCCTGACTATTGATGCGGCAACACTTCTTCTCTGACAGGGTTGTGGATGAGTGGAACCGGTTGCCAAGTGAGGTGGTGGAGGCGCTTTATACCGTGGAAAGTTTTAAGACTAATTTGGACGATTTTTTTTCAATCGTATGGGCAACCTAGTTGGGCCAAGAGCCTGTTGTTGCCTGACATACTGTATTGCATTGGATTTTTGTTAAAATCTGTTGGTAGTGTACCGTAAACGCAGGTCGCATGCAACACCCCACTCGGACGAATGTGCGAATCTCACGTAATGTGCGCAAACTCCCTATATAATTATAATTATTGTATACAGTGCAATCTCGAGGCAAACTATCCGTTGCAGATTCTTCTGCATTAAACATCAATAACCTTCGCAACCCTTGTAAGTTGAATTGCTGCAAGCGGAAACGCTGGTGGCAGAACAGTTTCGTCCCAGATAGGTTGTGATGTTGAAAGGAAAAGAAAAGGAAGTTGGTGGTGCACAAATGCATGATGCACTTGTCAGTGGCTAAGTAGGAACGTGTGACAGTGAAAAGTCGATGTTGATAAAAGGCAATTAGGAAATGCGGTATGCAAATGAGGAAGGAGGGTGGTGTCAGGGCCAGCATTTTGCTTTTTAGTCCTCTTAACGGGGTTAAGTGACGAAAGCGCACTTCCGATGACGTATCGATTAACTGGTTATTTCCTAATGGCATTAATTAATGTTCAAATGCATTATGGCCAATGGCTGCCATCAAACGCATAAAGAGGTTGCTTTTTTTAATATCGAGGTCGCATCGCGCATCTAAATTTATATTCGCATGCGATGAACCCGCTTAATGGACTAATCAAACTCAAAAATTGCACCTTGTGAACGTTTAGTGTTATGATGGTAGCCATGCAGAGAAGTCCACTACTGTACACTGTTAACAACAATGAAGCAACTATATCTTTGTGGATAATAAATAAGGAAATTAATGTACAGTGTTCAATGAACGTACTAAAACAGAACAATATGTGTATTCAATGCGTATTGTTTTAAACTGTTAACTGATGGGGATAATAGAATAAGGAAAGACAGCAAAGTAATAAGAATTAGTAGCTGCATGCATTTTGCCTTAGCACCAAAATGAGGGTTTGAAAAATCAGATGGTCCGAATGTAACAGGACCGAAACCGGTCACGGAATAAAATTGACTGTGGGTCTTGCAAAATTTGAATTGATTTTTATCCATAATCTCAACCATAACAACAACTGAGTTATCTGAGAGTGGATTCAATGGTAGGCCCTTTGACAGTAGTACATTAATCACATTGACGGAAGGTCCATCAAATTTGGCGTCATTCTGATTTCCAGAATAATTCCTATACTATATTGCAAGGGTAGAATGCGGCAATTCCTGATTGGCAGTTTCGAACTGGCTGCTTCGCTCATTGGTTTGATCGGGAAGATCGACTTCACACATCGAAATTATATCGAATGTCTCGCTCAAACATTGTATTCCTAAATTGGTCAACTAGTTTTCATCAGCTATAGCAAAGCAATCGGCCAATCGGGAATTGCCGCATTTTACCCTTGCAAGATAGTATATGGAATGTTCTTTTCAGGTGATGTCTCAATTGTCTTTATACTATGCCCAATCGTCCATATTCTATTGAATCCTTGTTCTAGGAAAAATTGAAGCAGGTCCCAAAAGAAAATTTCCAAAAATAATGGAAATTGGATTGGCGCAAGATTTAGTACCCTTCCTCCAGTTGGACTACTGCGAAGGGCGTACCATTTGCTTTAATTAAACAAGTCCAGGAACTTTTTGATGACACCTCGTATATCTTTTAGATAAGCATTCACTATTTGGAAAAATTAACCTTGTACTGAATAAAAATGCCTATCATTTGCCCCCTAAGGAATGTTTGTTTAAAATCTTACGTGCATGTATGCTTTTTGTTTACTACCTCTTCCTATTATATTATTCTTATCATGCATTGATGTCTTCAGTTGTGACTTTAACACGCTTTTGCTACTTTACTGGTTTACTTTAGACACGAAAGTTGAATTCCAACGTCCCACCAACCTGCTGACTGCTTTGCATATCAGATTTCTGCGAAATCGTAAAATGCATTACCATAATCTCAAGTTGCGAGGTGCAGTGGAAAGTTGTAGCTAAATTCTGTCACTTTTATTAGTTGCCATCATAAAGGAGAGATAATGTGACTTACAGTATAACCTTACTTCACTTCAGGTGTTGAACAACCTGGGAGATATCAACTTTTAAGGTCAGGCTAGGGTTGCAATGGACAACTTTTCCCCTAGAATTTCCCCTAATAATCTAGTTTGTGGGAATATCTACTTAGGATAGCGGCCATGCCACTCGTATACTGCACACATGCTGCATGTTAGTTATACATGTTAGTGATGTATGCATGCTGTACAGTCTGCAGCATGCATGATGCCTGCAACAAGTGTTTAGCATGCCTGTGAATTTTTTACTTGGGGGCTGTTCTAAAATTACGTAACGGATGGATGGGGAGGGACAGGACGAATATTATTGTGACGGAATGTTACAGGGTGGTGGGTAGGGGAGATTCATTTGTTATTTAACAGATACATAATAGATGGGTCATTTAAAAATGTATATTGGGCTACATTATTACTTTTCATGCCTTTTACACAGCATAATGGAGCGTGACGCCCTTCATGGATCTTCTTGAATAATAAGTAAATAATAAATGAGAAATTCAGTTAGTATATTATTTGTAATATTAAATGTTTGTTAGGTTGTGGGTTATGTTACAAGGGGATGGAGGGTTCGTTGTGAGCGTTACAGTAGTGTTACAAGGGGGAGTGAGGGTTACAAAAATAATTTTTGCGTTACGTAATTTAAGAACAGTCCCTTGCAAACTTCAATTGAACACATTTGCTGAAATTTCTTGCATGGATTATTTTTAGTGCTGCAGTTAGTTTGCAATAGGTTTGCACATGAAACAATTACACACTTGTGACATGTCTGTGGCAAGTCTGCAATATGACGACTGCATATGGCGTGATGCAAAAAGTATGTAGGAATGTATTCGGCAGCTAATATGCCACACAGGCTGCACATTGGCTACAAATTAAATTATCTGCAGAGTTCCTGCAGGTCCGTTGTCATGTACAATTGTGACCAAACAAATTGTCGCGTATCTTGTGCTGCCAGAATCACAACTGACTACCAGAGCCCCCCAATTGCAACCCCCTTTAACTAATTGATGCATAGACCAGCATAGGATTATTAGTTACAGGGGTTGCAAAAGGTGCGCATAAAGTTGAATGAATGCAGCATACGTTTATATGCGAGTGCACCCAAGCGAAGTCAATACAGTGTTGCTGTGTGTCCGCAAGATGGCGTGCGGAGCGCCATTTTGTTGGCTTTGTGCTGTGCTGCTGTTGGCGCATTTGCAACGATGATTTGATATATTATAAAGGAGTTTGCGGGGGCATGTTTTGTTTTTGTGTAACCGCAGGCAGTATTTGCATCTCCTTGGCCTGTTTTTGGTTTGCGCTGCGGAGGTCAAAGTTCGCAAGGAAGCGTCATTTGTCACGTAACTTTTTAAAGGCTGGGGGCTGGAGCACCGCCTGGACCATCATCCCCCCCCCCTTTCTTGAGCTCTCAATCTTTTATTTCATTATTTAGTATATAATGTTTTTAATCGACTTTTTCCGCTCTTGATTTCATGACTTGACGAAAAACATTCATAATGGCCTCTTTGTTTTCGCTTTTGATTTCACTGATCTTTTGTCAGTTCCTTTTTCCCTCCATTGTTCTCCTTTTATTATATCAGGCTCGTTAATATAGAAAGCTTCTTCTGTATATGTATACATATATTGGGCGATATACTCCATAAAAGCAGCAACAATGGAATTTATAAATTCTAAACAATCAAAATTGTATTTTTCATTTCCATCCATGTGAGGTTAAATTTGATCTTGCTGTAATTTGTAGCTCAGTTTATAATGCTGAAATAATCCTTCCCCTCTCAACCAATCAGCTTTGTCATTACAGGAAACCAATTAATCTAAAATCCAAATCCAAATTTCAGTGCCCTTCCATTGACTGGAAAACGTTCAAAAATGTTGGCCATAAAATTATGAAAACTTGTTTCTATAATATACAACCTCACTTTGATTTTCAGGATTTCGTACTAGAGAAAATTGTATCTGCATGTAATTTTAAATTGAATCTAAATAGTATGTTGAAATTTCAGTGGATATTGTTTTCTTAATTATCTTGGTTTTGTATGGAAATGTATTAAATCTTCAGATCTGGTATAACCTGATATGATGTTCTGCGAAACTGTACTTTTTATTATATTATTCGCTGATCTTGATTAAGAATTCAGTGCCATTGTGAACTTAACCGTTAGAAACCAATTCTTTGTTATCGGCAATTGTTTCAACTCTTATTTAAAATATCGGGGTCAACGCATAACTGGAGTTTATTGAAAGTAAAAGTTAATTATTATAACGGGTACAATGCTTATCTCAATATGTAACCTACTATATGTTCACTAAATGTTGATTGTGGATCCTCTTTTCAGCGAAAGTTAATACCGTATAAAGTAGGACATTATCAGCTTTGAAATAGCTTACCGTTCGTAAAATAGGTGATTTTTGACCAAAAATAATATAATTAAACGTGACCTAAAGTTTTGTATAGACAGGATGGAAATGAAGAATTGTGCGTAAACAGGCTAACTATATAGCCTACTAAATAAAACCCCTAACATCACTTTTTTCATAATATGCAAGGTCACATTCTCTGAAATTTGCATCACTTTTTATATTGGAATATGAATTGATATTTTACACTTGCTATTTAGATATTTGTTCAGAGTACAGTGGTTTGTTTGGCCTTCAACATTTCTCATAACGGTTATATAAAGCTGTTAAAACTGCATGGTTAGAATTTGCATGCATTTATGTAAATCTAGCAAGTTCATGTTTGCAAATATAGTGTAAATTAAGCTACTTTTAATTAACCAGATAAATCTAAATCAATATGCATTATGCCACATATGGGTTTTTATCAATCTTTCTACAAAAAAGGTGAACTGACATGGTCTTGTAAGGTACCCTGAAACTTAACCAACATGAAGAAAAGACATGAAGAAAGCAAGTGTTGCAACAAAAGTTCTGTGAAAATTAGTAAAAAAAAAGTTATTAGCAGGTAAAAGTGGACGTTTTGAGTTCTTAATGACGCCAAATAAGTAGTTTGATGTCACTTTAAGAGCATTTTTGTCACAGAGATTTTGTTTCAACACTTGTTGTGATGTTCATGTTTTTACTTCGCAAAACCATGTCAGTTCACAAAACAGTATACTGTAATGAAAACCTTGGAAATTTTACTGCTTTTATTGGAGAAATCACCCACATAGTAGGTACCTACCTATACAGTATAAGTATACACTATTTATAACCGTTTCATTTTGCCAATTGCTTGTTATTGTGAGGTGTTGAAATAGTTCCAGACTTGTACACCTATACATAGATAGCGTTATTACTACCTTGAGGGTAGTTTTAAGTGCTTCGAGAAATGAAATGTTTGAAGATGTTGCTTCCTATGTAGCAGCAGCCATCACGTGATTTTATTTGCAGACTTATGGCTACTGTATAAAGTTGAACGATCGGAACGGCATTGAACCCGTCCCAATCGCTCCTCATTTAACTCCAACTATAAGTCCATAAAAGCAGACTGGTAATTTACGATTTGGGCACATATAAGAATGTCGAAGTGGGAGGGGCCAGCATCTGTGTGCGGGAGAAAAGGGGCGGTGCTTCCAACAACTTAACATCCTCCCTCCATACTGGAACGTGATCGAACTTTTGTGAACCTAGAATGGCAAATATGAGCCTTGGAGCCTTGCTTGGAGTTTGTTGAAATCGGTGTCATGGTGCATCATTGCTGCCTCATATACACGTGTCAATCGATCATTTAGCCTTCCAGAACTTCCTCTTGTTCATTTAACACCGTAACATCTCATCCGCCATTACTAAGATGGTAATCAAGGTCATGCAACGTCACAAGGTCACAGGTTGGGACCATACAGCTAACATGGACAAGTTTAAGAATGTCATTGAGCCAGTGACTTCACTATAAGTATTAAGGTGTCCAGAAGTAAAGCCACAGTTCATTTCGTCACATGCTACTTACTAATCGCCATAATAAGTTGGACCAACTCTTCGCTGGACACATTCATTTTGTCACACTTCACTTGTCAAAGTATTTCTGCCATACTCATTTCATCACGCCGCATTCATTACAATGGGCCTGTGAATAAAAAATAAGTGCTTTTTCTCACGAATTAGTTGAATAACATGGAGTCCTGAGTATGAACTTCAGAGTATAGGAACTCTGTCCTGAGGTAGATCCTCGTTGCAAATGAAGGGATTGTTCAACAATTGAGCTGTGGCCATTGCCCGACTTTATATTCAAATGCTCTGAAGAACATGCTTTAACTTTAACCTTTACTACTGAGTACCGAGTTGTTACTACTGAGTACAATCTCTGGAACACTTGCTTTATTTTAATTCAACAGGGCCATTATGTACAGTTGTTAAGACTGTGGTGGAACATGTAGTAAGTGTGACAATGAGCCCATTTCCATGAACAGACTTTCATGTAGGAATGTGATGTTGCCATTAGCAACAGGAGTTGTGATGTCACACATTGTCCAGCGTAAGA
The DNA here is from genome assembly GCA_034696005.1 of Glomeris marginata. NCBI lineage: Eukaryota > Metazoa > Arthropoda > Diplopoda > Glomerida > Glomeridae > Glomeris > Glomeris marginata. Next base: position 95 of record JAQFZQ010002936.1, on the reverse strand, counting down.
TCAAGGGTAAGATTTGGTGGGGTGCATGCTGGACAATTTGTGACATCACAACTACTGTTGCTAATGGCAACATCACATTCCTACATGAAAGTCTG
>JAQFZQ010002935.1:0-12171 GCA_034696005.1 Glomeris marginata | reverse complement strand
TTTTTTTTTCAAGGCGATTAAATAACCGTGTTCACAATCCAGCAAAAAATATACTAGTATAGTATGTATATTTGAACCCTTCCAATGAGAATATAACAATGCACATTTATGTAGAAATTTGCTGAACTCTCAACTAAACATTGGTTCGCACAATGCTCAACTTGTAACCATACATATGCCCAAATATATCTACCCTAATATAAGAACAATTGATGTTTGTGAATTCAAAGCTTGCACAATCCCTACATAGCAACAATCATTTACTAAACCGGTTCAACAATAACGAGATTATTTGAACACCGGAAGTACAAAGAATTGTGAAATGAGTGAATTCGCGGTTTAATTATAAGATTGCAACACAGATTGCAGTAATTTTAGAGCATAATTCCAGTTAACATTTACTTGCACAGTTGTAAATATTAACTTGAAATAATTATTATTGTGTAATAATTTCCCTAGCAATAAGAATTCCCTTCAACTGCTGTTTATTATAACAATGATTATAATTAACACATGATCACCACTATATAACACCATTTAAAATAAATATTATCCATTTACAATGATATTTAAATGAGCAATTTTCCCCCAATTAATTCTGTACACTGTGACCTTAAAGATCACAAGTCACCCTGTACTTAACTTGGAAATCACGATAAACTCCAACATATTTGTCAAATATCCATTTGTTTTGTTGCATGCAGATCAAATCTGTACAAAATAATGGCGTCCATTTGATATTGTCTATTAGGCTTTAACTAAAGCCTTGTTAACCCAGTGGTAACGATCATTGCGCATGAAATTATTACCGGTGTTAGGGGACATTGACATGGACATGGACATGCGAGGAGGGCTTCCGAAAGGTGTAATTCTTGTTGGGGAAACATTAATTAACTGAGGACGATTGTGTCGCTGTTGGTTATGGTTATGCACATGATGACCAGGGTTTGGATGAACAGGCATCAGATGGCGATTTGGTTTGGTTTTCAGGAAGGGATTGGGAACCGGAGATACGACTTGGTTACTACGGTGATGTTGGAGATGTTGAGCGGGGTAGTAAAAATAATTTGGGGGGCTGCAACTGTAATTCGGCACATGGGTGATGATGGGCCCAGCTTTCATCTGTTGTTGCTGGTAGTTTTGAAGATTATGCTGGTTCTTGTTGACGTTCATTAATGTTGCATTGCAGCTCTTTGTTCGCTTCCGATTGCTGAGCATTTCACTGGAATCCTGCAAGTGATAGTAACCAGATATGTAGTTGGATAGATATATCAATGTATGAACAGTTAATCTTATTTTGCAACATTGTCTACAACTGGTTTGTCCTAGTTAGGTGTCTAAGAACAGTTTACAGTCTACAATCAAACACCGTGCCAAAAGAGAAATGGCATTGGTCCTAAGTTTCACCACGTTTCATATATCTAGAAGCAACTGGATTTATGCCAGAACGTTCTGTTGGTTTTCTAGGTAACGAAGACAGATTTGGATTTCCATATTTGGAATATGGGGAGGATGTACCTGTTTTTCTTTTGTCGGAGATGTGGGCTGCACTTTGTCGCTGTTCGTATCGTTGGCGTAAAATTCTTTATTGCCATCTTTGAAAGATGCAACGGTGCAGTATGAGCCCCTGTGCTCTCCAAACCTATACAGACAAAATATTCCAGTCAGTTATAGTGTATTTTTAATGCGAAAGAAAGATTTTTGTTTTACAGTCTCGCGTGCCAAAAATGACATCCGTTTCCTTTCGTACATTTTTTCGAAGGTGCTCTTGATGATATCGATTAATCTGGGTTGTGTATGAGCTAGGTATTGTGGCTTGAAATGTGCCAAAGATAACTTTTTAATGTTAGATATAAATTGGGAGAGTGCTAATAGTTGTTGTTGGGATGTGAAAGTACTAAACAAGTTTTGAGTTGCTTTCGGGTTGTACGTGGGTTGCGCGTGAGCTTTGAATTTACTTATCACTTATTTCTTGCGATTGCGGCTTTTTCTTTAGCTTAGTCACATTTCCTAGTTACATATGCTTTGTTTCCTGTATCTAATTTCCAAAGAAATACTTGGGTGCAGGAACTTTTACGCTCTCCATACGTGCACGCTATCTTCACGTGTACATGTACTTAACAGTTGTTTGTGTTTCCTGTTTCCCATATATGCCAATTCTACAATTGTATGTATAAAACCTGTTTTAAACGAGTATAATCATTAGAAGACTAAAAGCACAAAACCATTTGTCTTGGCTGCGAAATGGATTGCGAAATGTTGGCGCTATACGGGTTGTCAAAATTTATATGGCAAAATTCCAGTAAACTTCACCAAATATGTAGCTACTACTTATGTGTTGCTGTAATATCAGATTTAATCCATTGGATCACTTGGTATAATAACTAGTTGATACCTACCTGCACGCAACTTCTGCCGGATCAACCCATATGGTGAGCTCAACCGGCAGGTTAAGGTCATCATACTTGAGTCCACATTCCCTGGCAGCTCTTTCCAGTACAGGGTCCTTCCGGTCAGTCTCGTTGACTCTGATGCATCTATAACCCTGTCCTTTATTGGGTTGTTCCGGGAACCAGTGGTTCTTGAATCGTTCTACGAGAAGTCCCGAAAGGATGGACTCGAAGCCGGTGAGCTGCTCGCCGTTGAGCACCGGGTTCTTATTGTTACCAATCAGGCGGATGAGGAAGAGAACAGCAGCCGAAATCTCGTCCTTCATGGTGTGCCAACAACTGCCAGGGCATATAGTCTGATGTGGTAGCTTGTTAGCTTTGCAGCAGTTAATTCACCTATTCCGTCCGGTTCGGGTTCAATGGCTCGCTTGTCGGATTGTCGCAAATTCGCAATGGTCGTCTTGGGTCCCACGGTGGTTCTGATGGTCCTGGAAGGCAGTTTCTTGTTGGTTATCGTCCGGTTGAATCTCTCTGATGCAGACCTGGGTGATCGCGTGGACACGTTGAACTGGCTCTGGGAAAAATGAAGCACAATGTCAATTTTATGCTGGAACTTGGTACATAATTAACTTAATTTCTCATTTGGTCAATATATATTGAATGTGTATATTTTTGTCAAAGTCTGTTATTTTGTTTGTTCTGAACAAAAGTTGGATTATGTTTTTGTTTTGGGAAACCTAATATATCTAGTGGAATGCAAACACGTATGGTAGATATATACACAATTAAACTATATCGACCAGATGAAAGGTCGCTGCACTTGCTCTGTTGTGACACAGTATAGCTGGAAATCAATAAACAGAGATTGTCAAAAAAGTAATTTGTTGCATTGCTAAATTATACACTTTAGTAGGACGGGAAATAGGTCTCCAGTGAAAGTCTTTGTAACAATGCAAATATTGAAATGTAAGCTTCCGTGAATGTTCATATCCTGTATGTTATTTAAAAAACAAACTGATAATTATCCAAAACCAGTTTTTCATTTTTAAATTATTTATTTTCCATGCTACTAATTTTTTAATATCCCTCAATTAATTTAATTGAATTTAGAATTAAATTGCAGTATATATAGGTTCTAAAATTAAAAGTACCTTGACTAAACAAAACTATGAAATTAGTTTGTCAAGCAATTGTTACTTTAAAATACAGTAAAATAACATGCACAATTTTAACAAAACCGTATTTAATTTTGCTATTATTATTTGTAATATAAATTTTATGCAATATTATATACAATGTACTGAAATACAAGAAATACAAGAAACCTTGTATTATAAAAAACAAAGTGCATTTATTAACACATTATATAATTTCTTATACAATATGTGTATATATATATATATATTTACTGTTTACAGTTTGCAGATCGAAATAATCGATTCGTGCAAAATATGTAATATTACGAATTTGAATTGACAACATTCCAATCTCGCCTTGCTTTTGTTTATTAACACAGTCCACGAATCATTTTATTCAACATATTTTGAGAGGAGGATCGTTGAACTCTCATGTAATATTAGTCTACGTAATTCTACTTTAGGCCTAAAACATTTAGCACATTTAGCAACAAAATGTCTCTACGTACCATCGGTTTAGTCAGTCGCACTTCCGAAAATCGCGATCTCTCAAATTCACCGGGATTTTTGTGCAGATTAGTACTTGCTGAACAGTACCGTGTTTATCGAATACAAAGGTTTGGGGTTGGAGGTTTTGTTGGCAGGATACGTAATAACAAGAATTCCAGATTGTGGCTCCCTCTATCGTCAAAATATTCGTCCAGACTGGCCGTACTAAAAATTAACTATGTTTTATTTAGAAATCTCTTTTTTAATTAACTAAAAACTGTTCTCAAACTATGCACCCTCTGAAAACATCCGATAAAATCCAAACAAACGTCAAGAAATGGCATTGTTTATCTTTTGAAATGTGTTTTTTCCGCCAAGATTATGGTGTACTTCCCGAAATTGCCGCTAATGGCGCTGTTGTCGGAGCTGGAAAGCTGGAAGCCAGGAAATCTAAATTGGTTTCTTTGTTTACTCGTTCGTTTTTCCGTGTAAATAATAGGAAATTTGTGTGATATTTAAAGAAAAGGCGTGTGTGTGTGAAAGGGTTTAAAAAAAGCATTTTGCATGGCAACTGGATTTTGGTGTAAATATCCAATTTGGAATATGTTTAGGCTTATGGAGAACAATGAAAAGTCTTGCAATATGGCGAATTCAATGTCAATTCAGTCCATTGTTGTTTTTATTCTCAACTTTCCCGACATTTTCGTCTATACAATATATTAGTTCCCGGTATATAAACATAAACTGATGATATAGACACTGCATATGATCTTGTATAGAATAATACTGTATTTTTGTGTGATACTGTATTTGTATTGTTCTTTTGGACAATATTGTTTCTGATGTCTTGGATATGTACATTGCAGTATGTGCATGACAAAATTGATGTCTGAGAAACCATATATTAGGAGTACATTCAGTCAGTCAAAATTTAACATTTAAATCCACCTTTCAATACTTGGTGGCTGACTATTGTATATTTATGGAAAAGATGGTGTCAGGTGGATTATTGAGGTAATATATAAAGCTATGCTGCGAAGAGTTGCTGGGTCCTTCGTTTTTCCCACCTTGATATCCGTTTCAATGGAAAGCACATTATTCCCGAAATGGCAATTAGAGATCCAGCGATGAAAAACGACAAGTTGTATGTACCAGTCAGGTCGTAAAATGCTCCTTTTTAGAAGAAAAAAAGTTGGGATCAGTGATATATAGCAGAACATGGTGCCATTTATTAAAAATCTCAAAATATCATTGCAAAATGGTGTAATTTAAAAGCAAATTAGGCTTTCCATAGATTAGAGTTGAAAAGTAGTTGCTATTCAACTAATGGAAAAGTTCTTTTTGTTTAAATAAGTCCAACTAACCATGAAATTTATTGAATTCAAGTTATAAAATTTGTTGTTATATTATGCTTTTAAATTATGTATACAAGGATATAGCAAATAATCTTTTGAGGAACATGATGGCAAATTATAACATGTTAGTCTAACCAGCCATGGGTGAACCAATAATGGAAGCAATTCCTTGGAAGAGCATCAGCAACCCAAAGGAGTTTGTCAGCTTTTCTAGCCCCAGCAGTTCCACAAGGATGATTGACCTTAGTGATGCAAAGCATGCTAAAAAGAAACGAATGTCAATCCAACTTGTGCTCCATTCATCTTGCTTGATAGCTAGATATATTAGTATATCATCATGGAACTTACCAATGGACAAACCAAATATGGCAGAATATGTCATCAAAAGTTCATATTTGGCCAAAATAGGAACAAAGGCAGTTAGAATGCCACCAACTGTTTGGGCGATATTGTTGATGAACAAGGCATCGACTTTGGGTCTGTCAGACACCCAACCACTGAACACTCGTCCCAAAGTGTTGAACACGCCAATAAGCGCGAAGTAGTGAGTAGCTTGGTCACGGTCTATGTTGAAAGTTTCTGAAATGCCAGCCAGGTACACAAAGGGAACGAAGAATCCGCACATGGTGAGGAAGCTGGATATGCAGAGGATCATAAACGTAGGGCTCTTTAGAAGAGACATATCTAACATGGCGGCCACAGTGTCTCTCATCGGCTTTGGACAACAACTCAATGTTGCGTTTGCAATGCTTCCTTTTCTGCATTCATCGTGTACAACTCGAGGGATGCTTATAACACTACTGTGGTACCTCTGTAGACTGGATTGTGATGCGTACTGAGGGATGCGTGTCAAACTCCCACTGTAGAATATGTCCTGCCTGTAAAAACAAAATACAAATGAAACATGTACTTTAAATTAACATTATGTAGTACATTTGTTAACTATAAGCAATAATAACAATTGACAAAAATGACTAGAATATGTATTTTCCTTTGTAATTCAATAATACTTTGGCAGCCATTACACCAGTCAGTATGTACCTTACTGCAGATGCAGTGCAGTGAAGCATAACCTATTGGAAATAACCATCACATGATGGGTTTCATAATATTCCTGATGGTTCATGGTGGTCTGTAATTGCGAACCATCACAAACCACTATACCATCATGTACCATATACCATCATCACAGACCACCATGAACAATCAGGAACCATCTTGGACCATTACATTTCACGCGTTCTGAAACCCATTATGTCATGATTATTTCCAATAAGTGATTTATGAACTGACCTGTAAAATGGACGATGGATATCTACACAGACTGGCAATGATTGTCTCCTCTTGGCATAAAGTGACTGTCCACTTCCAGAGACCACGTTCAACGTGTTGAGGTGAGCACTAGCCGTTGCGATACGGCGAAGGCACACACCATCTTCCTGCTCTTGTTGGCCATTGATTGGTGCATCTTCAGCACATTTAACCTGTTTTTCTGTATCATCCACCTTCTCTTTCACATTATCCTCTTTCCCATTCTCTGTGCCATTCTGCATCGCTTCATCGTACGTAGGAGGTGGGGTCAATTGTTCCACTTCTTCCTCCTCCTTGATGGGCTCAGGAACAAGACCTGAACAGATGATGGCAGATTGTTTACGATTGGTGTAATGTCTTTCGGCACCGGTAGGATCTGCACAGACGTCTGTTTGTTCCAGGAGTACCGTGGTGACACTGATTTGGGGAATTGGTAGCTTTTTAGGCTTCAATGGCCTTAGGAGTCCTGCTAGGGCTGCGCAGTGAAGCACGATAGCTCCTTGCAGTAGAATAGTTTGTCTCCAGCCATATTCTGAGATAAGGTAATTGGAAAGAGGAGCAAAAACAAATGCCCCAACACCTGATCCACACACGGTGATGCCGTTTGCGAATGCTCGACGCTTATCGAAGTAAAATTGAACCATTACCAAGCATGGCAGGTAGATGAAGCCAAACCCAGTACCTGAAACAGTAGAAAAATGTGAGGTGATTGATATATTAAATAATAGCTAATACATCGTTACACAATTGTTCTCAGATGAAAGAGCAAATATTTCATGCTAACAATGCAGATTTCAGTTTTTATTACCTTTTTCTGAACAACATGTTTCCTGACTAGCAAGTAGTACTGTAAAGATTTGCTGGGATCTGGGAAAGGATTTAATTTCGACTAGTCGGAAATTTTTTGATGCTTTAATCGCTTTAATTGCATGAACTTTGTCAGCATAATAATGATATTGACATGGAGTAATACACAAATAACGGTTGCTCATTTAATGATGCTGTAGGTAGTTTAATGTTGGAACAAATGCTACAAAAATATACTGTTTTCAAGGAATAACACGAATTAGCCATTTGTTTGTGATAGTATTTCAATATTTTCATGAAAATTCAACGTACTTTTGCAGTAAAATCCAAGTGTTTATCTCAATAATGTCAATTTGATTTATGAAACGGTGTGTTTTTGCAGCTATTAAAAACATTTAAGAAAAATCAAACTTGCATGTAACTAAAACTCGATATATTTACTTCCATATAAACTGAACTATTTGACAACTCGTATTTTTTTTAAATTTTACTCCACAAAAACATTGTCTATTTTGTAAAGCTTCCACGTTTTTTGAAATATAGTGTGACTATTATTGTGTGAAGTTAAGTTTGTCCTTCAGCTTTCGGAGGTGAACATCTTTTGCAACAAGGGCAGCTTTATATTTTATCCTGTGATGTTTAACAATTGTTGACCAAGCACTTCCGGATATTTCTCAGTATAAACGTTAGAAGTTTGTTGTTTTGTGTGTGTGTCGACTGCTATATATATATATATGGCATCGTTGTTTTTCGTCATATATCGCCCAGCGACAGCAAGATTGAAAACCGAGTAGTGTGTTTATGTTGTAGGAAGGTCACACTGTGGCCATTGATTGCATATAACCATCTCGGCTTTCCATTTGTGTATTGCTCACCTCCGAGCACCCCGTAAGTGAACATCAAATAGTTGACCCCTGTAGCAAAGTAGGAAACCATGATGGCTGTCGAAGCCAACAAACTGCCTGCGATGGCCACTGGTCTGCACCCAAAACGATTGGCCATAGCACTCACTATGGGACCTGTAACACATGAAAAATGGGCCATGAAATTCACTCGTTTTCTCCGAACTTTGCCATCATAATTCATATTTGTTCTCGATTACAGTTGCATCATGTGGTTTACTTCTGAGTGGTAGTCAAACTTTAATTGCTGTAACTAAACAGTGATAGATACGAGTACATTGGCGAACGATATTATTAAAGTTGATGAAATTGTTTCTTGTATCCAAGAGAAATCTGGCTCATAATGCACAATCTTTAATTATACTATACAAGTTGATTAAACATGATGTTATTTTTATGAGTTATGCGATATAACTATAGACATTTTTGCAACAAAATTGACCTATTTTTCTTAAATGTGTCAACTTCACAGGATTATTAATTATCACTTGTAAAAAACAGTTTTAATATATAACTGTAGTATGCAGCATATATTTTTTTCAGCTAAGACCAGTGTTGAAAACAGATTTGAAAAATGTTGAAATATTTTAAGGTAAATGTTTACATAATATAAATATAATGCTATCTCCAGTTCAAATACAATTCTGCTTAGGTATGTAACTTAAATGGGGAAAGTAAATTTATTTGTTCATAATGCATACTATTTTATTGTTGATTTTAGCACATGATTAATCATTATTTAACAAATTCATTTGGAACCAAAACTAATGTAACACATAGTTTTGGAAGTATAAACGTTATTTGGTCTACTTTGAAGAATAAAATGAAGAGGTCAGTAGAATACACATTGAGCACATACTGTGAATATTATTCCAGGTAGAGTTTGGAATGACTCATGTAAATCTTTTGTATACAATAATCCTTGAAGTTGCCAATTTAATGAACCATAGAGGTTCCATGGGATATATGCTCCACTAGACACTGTTTCTTGTTCATTAGTCATTGTACATTGTGTAAAATTGAGGGTCGGTGACCAAGCACCACTTACCAACTGTCATGTACAATCCAGCCATCAACGATCCCACCCATGCTGTCTTGCTCTTTCCTTCGTCGAAAGCGAGTAACATTTCAGGGAAGATGATTCCAAAAGAAAAGATGACCCCATCTACGATGACACTGGTCAAGAAGCCAACGGCTACGATCACCCACCCCCATCCGCCATCAGGGGGCTCCACTAGACCAGAGGTGTCAATCTCTTTTTCATTGTCCACCAGGAATCCTTTCACCTCCTCTACATTGGGACCGTTGCTTAGTGAAATGGTGCGGCTGCGATTTACGCAGTTCTCTGTATTCCTGTCTCTGTCGGACATTGTTGATCAACTTGTGTACAGGCTCGCAGATGGTCCGAGCTGTGGACAACTCCTGATGGGAGTGAGTTGATCTGTGAGGAGGAAGTGAAATAAACAACACTCGGATCAACGGTTAACAAACTGCTCCGATTTTTGGATCCTCCCCCTCAAAGCTTTTTATCCACAGGCAATACTTTGATCACGTGCTCTCCCACATGATGACCATCTTCCCGCCATTTCCAACATTGCATTTTTATCCTCTTTTTAACCAGTTCCCTCTGCTCTTGCAACATTAAAATTTTGATTAATATTCCAAAACTAGTTCAACACATTACTGCTACTGAAATGCCATTAATAACGAAATGTTATGTGTTTAAAAAAATATTAATTAAAAATATTAAAATGAACGGCTACCTTTTTCATATGAAATAAAATTATAAAATTTATTTGTTGGAAAGAAAGCAATACAAAATCCCCTTCACCTGTGTGATAGTATTCCTAAATTCGAATGAAATATTTGTTACATGTTACATATATTAAATGCATCACCAGCTATAAATTGTGCAAAATTAAATATTAGTAAAATATAAATGAGTAATAGCCAATTTAAATTGAATATGTCTTAAATGCTTGCTATAACAAATGTCAACTAGATTTAATTCACCAAAACGAGTTAATTACAGCTATTGAGTTACTTAGGTGGCCATAAGGAGTTGGGCACATGTTAAACCAATGGGCCATGTAAATAAGTTGTACAGAAACAGGTTCATATGAGGAGGTGGAATGAATTGAGGTTATTGAAATGTTTTCAATAATCTGTTACGAAGTGAATGTGTTTGTTATTGTGTTTTGCGGTGTGTTGATGTATACATTGGCGCCTTTGTTTTGTTGGCGAATTTATTTCGGCTATGGGTTGAAGTCCGCTATAGGCAATGGGGACGAATTGCATCGGGCTGTGAACCTTGTATCACAATCTTGTAACTCACCACATAAAAAACTAACTGATAAATTCATATCCTGGCTGGTCCTAGTCCGCGGGACACTTGCCAAAACTTTTCCAAACTGTCTATCTGCCGCATTCATCATCTACTATTCATTCTGTCTATAACCCATTTCAGTTCATACTAAAATGATACGCTATATCTGTATGTAGACTATGTAATATAGTATGCACACTTGAAACAAATACATTATCTATTCAATATTGGTACTAATTAAGTCAGATAACTAGAATTCAGCTCAGTAAAACAATTTGAATCGTTTTTCGAGGCTGTGCTTCAATTGTTGTTGGAATTAGATTTGCTTTCCTGCAAAGCAGTGGTCTAAAACATAAGTACTTATTCACATTCACTATTGATAAATTTGAAAATGATTTGTATGAAATAAATTTTATTGTTGCTCATCCAACTTGAAATTAGATCAATTCATTTGCAGTGGTTTAATTATTGGAAATCAATATCACTACAAGTCAATGTCAAGGTCGTCGGATCATTTAGAAATAATTTTTTTTTATTTTAAGTAAATCCCCAAATTCTGGATTAAATTTGCTCTTGAAATGCAAACTCGATATTGCATCATATTATTTATGTAAACATACATAATCTTAAAGAAGTAAACGTTATTTCTTCGTCAATTTTCAAATATAGATATCGAGTTGCTAAGCATACAAATATTGTTTACACGGTCATCAAATTCCTGATAACTTTGATAGGAAAGTTTGCTTTGTATAAGCTCATATTTTGAGGTTTATTGGCGGTCTTTTTATTTGCTAACAGCCGTAACATGGGAAATAAATAGTTCACTTTCGAGAACACCTGAACACCAACCTTGAAACTCAATTGAATCAACTTTAGGCAATAATGGATTGAAACGCTTTATAAAATATGTCAAAAATTTAGTGCACAGAATTTCGAATTGGAAGCCGTAAATTTACTTTTCTGTATGAGAAAGTTAAAGGAGTGTCTTTGAAAATGACAACAGTGAATAAACTACCAGATGCACTTCATGAATATGTGCTTTGAATACGATAATACTTCATAATGAAAATTGTTTAGGCATTAAATTTTCTAATTTTGGAAATCCAATCAGAGAAAGGGAAAGAATCGATTGCGCGAAGGATGTGGTATGAATTTCAATTGTGACGGAAATTGTGCAACGTTTGCCTATGTTTCTGTGCGAATGAAAATCCTTTTTTTAAATGGGCTATTTTTTGGAGATCATGTAACACAATACTGAAGCCAGGGACGAATTAATGTGCTCTCCAATAATGTGCTGATAAATTTTAAATAATATGCTGTGACACATATAGAAAACGATATTATTTTTTTTGAGATGTTTTCACATGTAATTATGTCAATTCCAACACGAAAATCGTGCTGATGGTAATTAAATAAATATTTACATAACAATATGGATAATTTTAATATTAACAA
>JAQFZQ010002934.1:0-12176 GCA_034696005.1 Glomeris marginata | reverse complement strand
TTGTATACCTGATATCCTGTGCCGAGTATTTTTGAAATCCGTTACCTGAGGCTTGAGCGTGTCAGAAGTCCTTTAAGGAAGCTAGGGAATGGTGTTATCAAGAGTGGATGTTATGGAATAAAATCAATATACATTCAGTAGAGGGGTGGATGTCCATCACTAAATTACCCCATTTCCAGTATCAGCTGATAGCGACATTCCCTCTAAAAATGGAAGTATATTACAGCTGGTTATAATTAGCCGGCCTGCAAACGTGTCAATTTCCAAGCATAATTTCCGCAAATGAGTGGACTACCACTAACGATAATTAAGGTTATTTGTAAATAAGAACAAGCACGTAACCAATAATTTAGGGATCTCTAAATGATGCCCACCCCCTCCCTGCTATTTGCATGGCGGCCATCATTTATTCGATCGGATGAACGACGTTATCGTTCCGGGAAACAGCGAATACAAACACAACTACTATTTCTTTTCAAAACTGGAAAAATATGAGACTGGAAAAGTATAAAATCTTACCGGTTTGGAAACGCGGAACAGGGATTCAGCATCGTCCGGTGGCAATCGAATGCCGCATTCGGCTCCAAATAATCGATTGTAGTCGGCGTTTATTATTCGGCTTCTGCCGTAAATTCAACCCGTGCTGGCTACAGTATGGTCTTTCATTATTGCGCCATTTGCGCAAACATGAAATGCACAAAAGAATGCGGTAGCCCTTCGTGGAAAGCGTGAATAATAGAACAGGCCCGACTGTGATGACCGTCTCATGGCTCATCAAGGATGTGTATGGGGGAAGGATGTGAAAGCGGGCAGAATAGTGCAACCATGCGCTGTCCTTTTTGTTGCTGCTGGTTGCGGCTGGGCGGCGCAAATTTGCAGACAAGCCAACCCACGGATACCCAAGGATTTCTGGCCACGTGTATATTCTGGAAAGGATCTACAGAGATCCCAACTAGAGTTGACCATCAAATGCACCCACCTCCTGCTGAACTCGAAAAGGGTCCATCCCATGCGAATGGGGATATTCAGGTTTGATGCAAGGCGCAATCGGGGATTTTTCTAAGAATTTTCCTTCTTGCAATTATTTCTCCTTGTGGCAATATCTCGCCAATTAAATTTGGAATCGACTATTACCAGAGAAATTATTGACATGACAAGCTTGTTTCGCCGTTACCGCCTTATCAGGTGCCATGAAAATACCAATGAGTATGTAGTCAGGAATGGGATTCATGGTTTGAGACTATTAAAATTCAGTTTTAATAGTTCATTTCACTTATTTATCAGTTTTTATGGGATTAATGTGGTTTGTTATGTGTAACGGTGTAACTATCTTTCACTTTATGCATTTTCTGTCCTGGAAAAATTATAAATATGTTATATCCTTTAAACTGCTGGAATTTTTAAATGAAAGTTTAGTAGACACCCTGTAATATTACTATATTATACCAATTATAGTAAATTATATATATGTAAACTATATAGTACCAATTCATATAACAACGCCAAACTTCCATTGGGCTCCTGCAAAACCTTGCCTGCAAAATGGCGGCTCAGACATATAGTGCCACCTGGCAGAAAGAACATCGCATCCCCGGCCCGTTCAGCTCACTTTCACATCCTTCCCCCATATACATCCTTCCCCCATATACATCCTTGCGCCATCTAGCGATAGCAATGGTGCTCTGGTCTATATATTCAAGGGGCCGTGCACAAACCTCGTGGATCAATTTTCGGACTTTTTGCACCCCTACCCCTCTCTTTGTAGCCTGATGAGGAAAAGTTCAGAACCCCCACCCTGAAAACCTCGAGGATATTTTCTCCACCCCCTTCATGTTTTTGATAACAAATATGACAAACAATTTTCCCATACTGACTTTTTATCCACTTATGCAGAAAAAATCCTTTGGCAGAAACATTCTCCAATACTAAGAGAGCATAACAAATGTAAAAAATGTCTCTCCATGTTAAACTTAATGCCCATTAAAATGGTGGCCATGACCAAAAGGGTTAATATCAATATTTTCAGCAACATGTTGCTTGTTCAAAACTACACGAGTGTCATCAAGTGTCATCTATTAAATCTTCATCTACCCATTCACACACTTGTGTCAAGAACTGATTGCCACAACCATCAGTTCCTTCTGCCTTTTGTCGGCTACTCTTTCAGGTCGTGGTTTAACTTGGTTTTTGTATAAACAAAAGAGGTGGAAATGAGGGTGTGGAACGAGTTGAAAAATATCAGTGCTGGGAACGTAGCTGGCAGTAGCTCCGCATATTTTTAATGTAGCAAGAATTAAACTTTTAATATCACCAAGTCCACGTGGATTCTGAGTTCCCCCCTCCACCCCCCTTGAAGCTCAATGAGGAAATATCAGCTACCCCCACCCTCCCCTAAATGATCCACGAGGTTTGTGCACGACCCCAAAGAGGTTAGAGTTTTAGTGGAGACCGCACAAGCTATCTCCCCCATGTAAAAAACTAATCATAAAAATTTGAAAAATATATGGTTTCTCTCTAATTAATGGTCCTCTACAACTTTCTAATTGAAACCAACCATCTATCTTCTACGGTTTTCGATTTAGGATTTCAAAAACTTTGAACGGTTTGCTGGAGGTCAAAGGTCACGTGACTATTCGATTCGCCCCACCTTATTACTAATAACAGCGCGTCGAACAAATTTTTAACTAACTTAATTTTTTTTTACAAAAAAAAAAAAAACACGTTATATGTGGAACACCCTGTAAATTATGACCAATAAACCTGAAGCTTGGTTTCCATATCCGCGACCCACGATTGTGTATTCACAAGTTTCCAGACTATACGGTCAAAAAGAGTCAAAAGTTGAATAAAGTCAAATATCACTATTTTTGACTCTAAATTGATTCTTTTTTAGAGTCAAAAGTTTTAAATGATGAGAGGTAATCTCGTCGAACCTGCTCACTGAATTACTTTAAACTTTTTAAACTGATTTCCACAGTGATTCCGGACTTTGAATCTGCCGCGTCCAACATTTGTGTATGCGGCTGCCATCTACCGGCCAGATCGCTAATCACTAGGCGCAGTTTGGCCGTTAATTTGAAATTTGAATCTGCCGCGTCCAACATTTGTGTATGCTGCTGCCATCTACCGGCCAGATCGCTAATCACTAGTCGCAGTTTGGCCGTTAATTTGAAAATGGCCGCTGCTTTTTCTCGAGGCTCAAACGTAATAATTGGGCTTCCGCAACTATTAGGTAGAAAAGCATCGTGTAATGTGAGTATAAAACTGTTTTGAAGCTTGTCTTGATGTGATATATATATGTAGCAGTTGATTTTACCCGATTTAACCTAGATTTAACGATTGAACAGAGGTTATTTGCATGAATTCGACCTTGAGGATCAATGTCCATTTTAAAGCCATGTGCAAATCTTGGTGCAAATATCGTTTCAAATTTAGGCAGAAGAACTGCAAGTGCGCTATTTGTCTTCATTGACAAAGGATAAAAAAGCCCTATTAGCAGAAGGACCTGAACTGCGGGATTTCATTGAAGGCAAATATGAAGGGAAGTTGAAACGAGAGAAAGGAGAAAAAGAAAGGCAAATATTTAATTTATTAAAAATAATGAATTTCTAATTAATTTCCAGATGATATATTCAGAACTAATCTTTGAGAACTTGCAGGTTAAGGCTTCCCCCATGGCTTAAAAGAGAGATTCCTGTTGGTAGCAACTTCAATCGATTGAAAGATTCACTTCGAGGCTTGAATCTGCACACAGTATGTACCCTAACATTATATGACAGTTGTAATTTCTATATCTAGAGTATATATTTTGAAATACAAATTTATGTGTTCATGTGTAAACTGTGTAGGTCTGTGAAGAAGCAAGATGTCCTAACATTGGCGAATGCTGGGGAGGAGCCGAAGGCACCGCAACTGCCACCATTATGGTCAGAAATATAAATAACATGCATGGAAACAATTTAAATAAATGCAATAATTATAGTTGTTATTACATGCAGCTTCTGGGAGATGAATGCACTCGTGGATGTCTGTTCTGTTCAGTGAAAACATCACGGAAGCCTCCGTTACCTGATGTCAATGAGCCGTATAACACTGCGAAAGCAATCGCAGATTGGGGTCTTGATTATGTGGTGTTAACTTCAGTCGATCGTGATGGTAAATTGTATTTCTATATACGTATTTCATCTTATGAAATAGTTCATATTCCACATCATTCCACTTTATGCAATTGTACTTTACCAGATCTATCGGATGGCGGCTCAAGGCACTTCGCAGACACGGTCATGGAAATCAAGAGAATGTGGGTGTTCATACAGATTATAGCTTCTATGATGGCAATCAAGTGTTGCCTATGTACCTTCCAATATATATCAGAAACCCATCAATCCTAGTGGAATGCTTGACACCTGACTTCCGTGGTGACCTAAGTGCCGTAGAAACTGTGGCTTTGTCTGGTTTGGATGTGTATGCTCACAACATAGAAACAGTTGCTGAGTTTCAAAGGTAAACATATGCAACTGCATAATATTAGAAATTCTATTACTAATTTAATGCATGTTTCAGAGGTGTGAGAGATCCAAGGGCCAACTACTCTCAATCAATGTCAGTTCTGAAGCACGCAAAACAAGTTAAAGAAGATATGGTCACAAAATCGTCAATCATGCTTGGCTTCGGAGAAACTGATGTTCAAGTTGAGGCCACTCTTAAAGGTTGGTGGTGTTTTGCCTTTGGCAACAAATCTGTGGCCATGTCAAAAAACAGTGAAAAGATACAGTAGTCTGGATGAAACCGCGTACAGATTTGAGAGATGTTGGAGTGGACTGCGTAACATTAGGGCAATATATGCAACCAACAAAGCGACACCTAAAGGTCGTTGAGTATGTTACACCAGAGAAATTTTCTTATTGGGAAAATATGGGACAAAAGATGGGGTTTGCTTACACAGCAAGTGGACCTTTGGTCAGATCCTCTTACAAAGCAGGTGAAATATTTTCTGATAATTATTAGTGATTAAGATACGAATCAATGTCATTTGCTTGAAATGCATTGTTTCTAACTAGGGGAATTCTTCATCAAGAATCTTCTTCAAAAGCGGCGTGATAAATGACACAATTCATTTATTGATTCCTAGTCATGATAGAAATAAATTCAGAAACTTTAAGGTGGCAATTAAAAAATCCCCCAATATAGGCTTTTATGTAGTTCAATTCATTTGTTTAATCCAGTTCTTTAAACACAGCAGCGTTTTGTCATAACTGTTGTATAACACTAGTAAATAATAATAAAACAATATGTATTGAGAAGTTTGGAAATCATGCGTTGCCAGATTACGCACTGGAATATGAATTTCCAAATTACTAAACTCAACTGTGTCATTGGAAGTTTGGCAGAGAAGTTTGTTGTCTTCGTTAGAATGATTTAAAGTTGGCTGAATGCCATCATTACTTGCAAAATGCTGGCCTTGGCAAAATGTATTTATTGGCAAATAAACATCCTGTGCCAAACTTTCACAATTCCATGTTGGATTACCCACTTCCCAAATTACCCATGTGGATTTCCACATTAGCGATTGTTAAATCCCTATTATAATGCCAACTAATAAAATATCTTGTCCCATGTTATTAATAAATGTCTGATCTCATAGAAAACCATTAAATTTTATTAAACCAAAGTATGAATCGCATAAAAAGCGTAAAACGTTGCAAGATTATGTGGCCGTTTTCCACAATTTTGCAAATGTAATTATGCTCTGTTGCCAAAATAGCAAAGATACAGATAATTGTGTTGCCAGTTGTCGGCATATTTGGCAATTCTCTACAGTATTATAAATGGTACATGCATAAAAATAGCTCATTTCATATGTACATGCTTTCTCCTCGGAGAACGCCTTGAAGCTGACCAATCACTGCTCGTCTTTAGTGTCCATAGCCCTTTTCTCGTCTTCAAATCCTAGATTGTTTAACCCCAGGTCTTTATTATCAGAGAAATCGACTTCTTTGAAAGTTTTAGGGTCTATGTATTCATAACTGAGGGACATTATTCCAAAGATTATCATCACAACGAGCATGAGTGCCGCGAACACGAAGAACTCTGTGGACTGTAAACCCAAATGAATGTATTATTTGTCATCATTAGATTAAAATATAAAATTAATTGATGCTAACCTGTTTATCTATCAGAGTGATCTCTGCTATAATGATGACAATCATATTGCCAAATGCTGTCGTCAGCAGCCACGCTGCTGTTAGCACCGATGTCATTGAAGCGGGGGCCTTTAATAGAAAAACAATATTAATTCTTCTCCTAAAAACAATGTTGCTTGTACAGAAACATACTGAATACTATACCTGAGAGTAAGAGAATTCCAAACCCGTAATTGAGAAAAGAATTTCCCCTAAAGTTATGATTATGTATTGCGGCAATAGCCATAGCATTGAGATCGTGTTCGCGGCTGCCTCAACCCCTAATGAAACGTCCACCTGAAAGTAATTTTGTATTATTTAATTAGCAGTTAGCAATTCTGCGTATATATTTATTAATGGGCAACTTCTTACATGGTACGAGATGTCTTCACTGAAGACGTAAGTTAGAACCGCTCCATTCCTCAGGGTTAGTGTTTTGTTTGCCACCAAACTCCCACGTTCGTTACTCCCATTAACCACACTTGGTAAAAATACTTTATACCTGAAAATACAAAAAGTAAGCTTATTGTTGAATTCTGGCTGATGTCCCCTCATACCATAAAGGGTTAAGACTTGCGTTCCAGGGTCAAGCAGTGAAAAATTGCTCGTCCAGTACGTGCTATCTGGTTGCATTTGCAACGGAATTGAATATTCCTCTTTACTGCTGAGAAGATAAATTTTCGGATCACTTTGTAAAAAAGTCTTGGGTGTTGTGTATAATATTCGAATACTGCATCTCCCTTGCTGTGGTTTTACCCTTGACTGTTGAATCTGCAAGTAGTAAACTCAGCATTTGCTTCTATGCTCTAAATATATACTTATGAGTTTCATCATACATGAGCCATATTAATAGAAGGAATGTCGTTTTCCCAAGTCTGCATGAAAATTGTAGTGAAAGCTTGACCACCAACTGCTTCAACCTCAAATGTTTTTCCTCCAGATGTTAGTAGGTTTGAGCAACCATCTGAGTGAAGTAATACTTGTAATGAACTGTTTGTTTCCAAGTGCCCTACCTACAAAGAACGATATAATAGTATGTACATTGCTTCTTCACTCGCATGACATCATTCAATATCACTATATTAAGTAACTGACCCCATGTGGTTCCAGGAATATCTGCTTGTTATTCAGACTTGGAAAAGTAGCATTCAAAGGGCAAGGCAAGGAGTTGACAAAGGAAAACTCGCTCATGTTTGCTGATGGATTTGTAGGTAGGTTAGTCTATAAATAAGAAAGCATCATGTTTAGATTATATAACCTAATGCAGAAGGCTTTGGTCATGTACAGGTAAAGGAACCTCAATTTTGAGTTGCAGAAAACCTGCGATAATGAATGATACAACTGCCAACAGCCCCCCGATCATCATCCGCTGCAGTGCCTTTTCAAGAAGATTGCATTTTGCAAACAATGGATAGATGCAACTTTCAAACAAAGGGATGAAAAGTAGGATCAGCAGTGGATTGATCGTCTGGAACTGATCCGGCTTTAGCGTGAAGTTCTCATTCTATGGTAAGTTGAAAAAAAAAGATCATTACAAAAACAGATATATCAAAAGAAATTCACACCATCATTGTTTAATCCAGTTACCAATGTATTGTTAACTAAAGTTATTAATTTTATTAACCCTGAATCCATTGACTCTGATCATTTTTACATTTTTCAGGAAAAGTCCATTAGTACAAATGCAATATATTACCAATTGTCCATCCATATAGGTGGCTTGCAATGTCCATCTGGAACCTTGCTGATCAAACAGAGCCCAAAAGACAGGCAATGGCACGTATAGTAGCATCACATGAAGAACTGCACGCAGCTCTCTTAGGAACTTCTTGTCAAATCTATCATCGGCGTAATCAAGCCAGTGATTGCGTTTCTCATCTTTGCCGGCCTTCACCTTTCTGGTAAGAGCATGCTGAAATATTTTTATACTTAATTATACAAAGCATTGTTTTGCATGTTTTATACGCATTCGATTTAACCGTACCGCGATGCATTTGCACACTTCGGTGAGAATGCTTCCTTTTGGGGGTATTATCTTGTACAAGGGCTTGGCAATAGCGAATAGCACTGAGAATGAACATACATTTGGTCATAACAATACATGTAACATTAATAACATTAATTGAACACCTACATATGGAGACTATCATTAGAATGGCGGGAACTCCAAATGCCAAAGGGTAACAGGTATCATTGCCAAAACATGAAACGTCATCTGCGTAATGTTCACAATTACAATTGGTGATGTTGCATGTGATATCAGTTACATGAATTCATACGTACTTCGCAGTTCAGGTGTCACAAATGAGGAAATGACACTGCCAGCATTAATGGCAAAATAGAAAATGGAGAAAAAGAGCTTTCGCTGCCTTTCCTGTAAAGGTTTATTAAAATTTAGCTCAAAACTAAGACATTTTTACACCGGAAATGCATTTCTAAAAACTACAAATGGCAATATTATATGAATATCCAATAGAGAAATTACAATGCAATGTATAATAACCTGATTTGCTTCAAACTGGTCTCCTCCGAATGCAGATACGCATGGTTTTATCCCTCCTGTGCCACAAGCAATGACTACTAAACCTGCAGCTGCCATAGCACTGTGCAAATGATAAAACAAATGATAACCATTTGTAGAAATAATGTTTAAAACAGGTTTAAAAATAAATTCCCTATTTGCTAAACAAACAACACTGTATTATATTATTATATTTCCCTTGAACTGAAATGTTGTTTTTTTAAATTGTATATTACAAAGGTGCATATATTTCTGGCTGTTTATTCGGTTTCATATTGTAATTGAAAACGTTTGGTTTCAACACTTACCCATGATTTATAGATAAAGTAGTTATTGCAGCGGTAGAAAGCAAAACGTTGCCGCACGCATAAAGAACGGATAAATAGAGAATGGTCCTGGAGAAAGGATAATAAGAAATGTTTTATATTTGAAATGCATAGGATCATCCAATTTATGTACAGTATTTCTTACTTAAATTTGCCAAGCCAACCGTCTGCTACGATGGCTCCAAATATTGGAGTAAAATAGCAGAGCATGGTAAAAGCATGGTACATAACAGTTGCTTTATCTTCAGTCATGAAGAGCATTTCAGTGAAATAAAGTGTGAGGACAGCTAGAATATAGAAAATACATGCCAATTAAGACACAAAATTTCCATAAATTATTTGCAAGTAAAATACATTCAATGTTAAATGAAATATGGACAAATGCCATATAGGCAGCAAAACATGTTTTGGCGGCTACATGTGACCTGTTGGCACCTTATTTCTTCTAACTTTTACAGTGTAATAGCTGCTTTGTTATTGTGATGACATTGCAGTATTTTTTGAAATTAGTAAGAAACATGGTAAACAAGAGTTTTGCGTGTTTCTAACTTAAATTATGTTTTTCTTTTGGATATATACTGCTTAAATTCGAGTCATTGCAGGTAGCATTTTGACATGACATTACCCTCGTTTATTTTCTTTTTCAAAATATCTACTTATCATTCCAATAAACCGGTTAATTATCGTGTCAACATACGGATTTAAGGAGTTTTTACATGAAAAAACTATGACCGTTTCACCCCAATCGAATCCAGTGTTTACTTATTAGGTATTCCAAGCATGAATTAGAGCAGTGTTGTTGATCAAGTGATGTAATCCAAATATAATCGCGGTTTCTAAATGTAATCGGGTGTTTGAAATGAATACTTCTTTCCCTTTCTTAGAAATATTGCTTGGATCCGGGTAAATACATTATTTTGATTTTGCAACTTATTAGCAGGATTTCCGGGATATAGTAAACATGCACACATTTGCGCAATTTGTTTTGACATACATACATACTTACTTGTATGTATGCTTTATGCAATCTGAAAGTTTTTTATGCAATTTATCATAATACGTCTGAACAATGATGGATGCTGGCCAACATGTTCATCTATATTTTATTAGCCCGATAAACAACTGAACAGTAATATAAATGCCGTTAATAGTTGAGCTGCTGTATCATAATGTATTTTATTGCTGAAATCAAAAGTAAAACTTACCACGCATGCCATTTTGACAGAATCGCTCACAAAACTCATTGCCCAGAATGAAAAACACCGACTTTGGAAAACGTTGCTTCTAAAAGATTGTAAACAATATATTGCATCAGAATTAGTACATAAAATGCATAACCAAAATAGAAATGTCAGTTTCATATTCAAGATTGTGCAGCAAAACATCACTGAGCTGGGAGTAATAGGGATTTAATTTTGGACACAGATCTTTCAAAAATGTCAAAATAGTTTTGTTTTCATAGAATCAGTCTTCAAAACTTATACATAATATTTATAAAAACAAGTAGAATACAATGGAACCTCATTTATCCGAAAACCCGGATTATCCTAAACTCTAAAAAATTCTTTAATAAAATTACTTGCATATGGAAGTCTCAGAAAAATTCAACTGGGCTTCAACAGGTGTATAACACCTGTAGAAGCCAAAACTCATTTGTCATGGATTTACTATGAATAGTGTGTGCTCAAAGTGAAACTTCTCCATAAAAATTCAATAATAAATTTGGATTTTGTGGCTTAAATTTATATTTTTCAAGTCACTATAAATGAAATTGTGCATTATTTATGCTATTATTATGCTCAATGTATTAATATTATACGTTTATTTATTCGAAAATTCGATTATTCAAAATACCTGTGATACCATATCAATTTTGATAATCAAGGTTCCACTGTATTATAAGATGTGATTTTTGAACTGGAAAAGTACAAACAACCCTTATGGTAATACAATAATGATATATTGACAGTAGCACTTATTTTGATGTAAACAAGCGCAAGAGACCATTTAAACTTTAAATGAATTGTTAATTAGATTTTGAAATTCGAACACTTACCGCCATTGTGATTGCAACACGCAGATATAGTTTGAGGTGTTTTGTAATTGCAAATAAATAGTATAATATGGTAATATAATTTGGCACACTATGGGTGCCCCTTTGTGCAAAATACCCTAGTGAATAGTATGCTCGAAAAACCGGTTACTGCATTGTGCACACGTACAGGAAGAAGACTGCAGTGGTCTGAAAGCTGGTTGCATGTGTTGTGTTTTCGGAACACCTTTTCCCTCCCAGTTCTCTGATGTGGAACAATCGTTGGTGACGTCACCAAGCGGTTCCATAGCTTGCTGTTTGGAAATTTTGCCCGAAGGCCAGTAGTCCTCTTTTCATATAACTCCATATTTTATAAAGAAAAAATCGTTTACAGCTAGCTCTTGTCCTGTTTTGTTTCTTGGAAGTTTCCCGGAAAATCTACCAGACTAGAACTGCATATATAACTTGATTTCCAAACTTGTGCCACGTTGATTTGTAATATTATGTTGCCAGAGTCAATGACTTGTTGCATGAAAGTTGGAAGGTGAGCCTGAGTTCATGAAACAGAGGAGAAGGTCAAAATTCACTTAGCAGTTTGTATATAAACTAGTGGAAATTACTTTATATTTTTTATTCGCTAGCTTAAATTGCATGGCATTGCACTGCAGAAAAACTGGGTGTGTTCATTTAGAGCAAGTTGCGAAAGTGTGACAGCTGTACGTTGAATACAATTAATTGCCTTATTTTTGTAATGACACTTGTATACAAGTGTGAACCCTAGACATGTATACATGTCTAGGGTTCACACAGGTCTTCACCACTCCTTCCTTATGTCTGATGTCCCAATGCCAAGGCCTTAGAGTTTTTAAAGCATTTTTGTGTTGTGTGAACAGCAGATCCTTTTTGGGTGGAGCATATCATGTAAATTTGCAGAGTGATAAGCAGTTTTGCTTCTGGGTCATTCCATGCGAAATCATCACGTTTTGGAATAAATGGTTGCTCGACCATCTCATTGTTTTTTTATAAAATCACCATAGTTAGTATGTATGTCAATTATAGCAGCATACATACACCTCGTATTGCTTGTCCAGAAAGTTTTTTTCCCGCACTTTGAT
>JAQFZQ010002933.1:0-12183 GCA_034696005.1 Glomeris marginata | reverse complement strand
CGCGAACGACCTTCATACTTTTGCCTCTTTTCGAACCGAGCTGCACCACCTAACCAGACACTACTCTTCCACCCTGGACATGGCATTTTCAGTAATGAGGTAGGGCAAATTCGAAAGGGTTTTACAAACCCTAAACCGAAAATTGTACTGGTGGATGTTGTCAAATAGAAAATGTGTAAAAGATCATTTGCTAAAGCAAGGTTAGCAAAAAAGTTATTTAACCTGGGTACCAATAGGTTCAATATTGGAACCTTTGATTGGTTCATTCCGTTGGCTAGCTCAGTTCTCAACCAATCAAATCTGAGCTTGTGAAAATAGGGGATAGCATGGCCAAATCATCAGGGGCACTTATAACTGGTCAAGTTTTTTGTGGATATGTATCCATCCTCATAGCTAAGCAAACGATTAAACTATCACTTACTGTTTTTTTCGTCCTGTTTGGGTTCGGAGAGCCATAAAACCATCGTTTTGGTCATAAAATGTGATGGGATATCGAGTTTCTGGTCAGAATGCATGCCCTTGAGGCTAACATTTATGTGGTCAGCTATGCGGTTGTTCCTGCTTTTCCATTAAGCAGTGTTGCATGGTCTGGACAAAAAAAACAAACAACAAAAGTAATTAACATTGTGTAGAGAAAACAGTTTCACGTGCATCTTACGAATTACTCCTAAACTACTAAGATTTACATTATGTAAATGGCAGTGCCTACAATTTTGCCTGATTAAAAGTTTTATGTAAGTTTTACATTTTCTGCAGAAATTATTTACACTGCGCGCATTTGTGCAAAAATGTCCAACATTGGCTTGTTTACAACTGAAAGTAGAAAACATTTAAATAAAACAAAATGTAACAAATGAATTTTGCCTCATTGTTATTGTCCAAAGCAGAATCAATAACGTTTGATAATGTTCAGCTGTACTCGTACGTAGCACCACTTCAATGAATCACCCTGTATAAATTTTGATTTCAACCGAATGTGTAACTTCTTAGTTCGACTCTTCGGAGTTGCTGTGATGTGTAAAGCAAACTCCACTGGGAAGTAAGAATAAATACACTGGCATAAAGCGTGAAAATCATCAACATTTATGTAAGAACTTCAACTCGTTGGGGAATTTAATTAACAAGGTTGAGAGAGAGAGAGAGAGAAAAGGCGGCCAATTTTGATGCTGCCAACTTCGATACTGTATTTTTTACACTCTGTTGCCTTTCATTTAACCGAGTATACGTATCAAAAGTGCATACATCGTCGAGGGAATAGTTGCCAGACTACCAAGGGCTCAATCTAGAGTCATGGGTTTGGTGATTGGACCGTGGGCAATGAAAACAGTCAAGCAGCCCAAATTTCTATCACTTTGCAAGGTCCCATAGCTGAGAAGAATGCCTGAAGATGTAGATCAAAAGATTATCTAATAACTTCCTTCTTGGCAACAACCATCTTCCTGTCACACATAACGTGAAACAGGCAGCGAAATCTTATTTCCGGTCCCCGGATCAATAAATAAACCATAGCACTCGCTTTTATCACCGTTGAATTGCAACCTGAAATTTTCCACTCCTCCCTTCTGCAAGAAAAAAAAAAAAGAATGACACTTTTTTGTGTAGTAGGCCTGTATGTCGACTGGGAATTTTTATTTTTATCATTTTTTTTAGGGAGTTCATGGAGCTTGGTATATAGCAAAAAAATCGCTTTAGTCGTCGTGTCATCAACAAGAGCCGATTCTGCTTTCATCATCATCCCATGGCCATACCCATTTTCCTGGTGCAGTTTTGTCGGTCCAATATCCCAGCTAGCTGCGTACAGACACGTGTTGTTATTGGCGAACGGCATCAAATATAAAGATGGAGGCAGAAGAAATCTGGGGGATCGATCTTTCTTGGTCACTTCAACTCAACTTGCAGTTTCCGTTTCCGCATGTATTTGAAAGCAACCCACGTGAGGTGCCATGTATGGCTAGATCTGTGCAGAGAAACAGAGGCCAACGTAGTAATGGGCCGCTTTTGTAGACGGGCTGCACTGCATGGCTCTTCTTACTTCGTTAACGCAACTCGCATTCCTCGATTAATCATTGTAAAGTTTCCAGCGTGCCACACTGTACATGTCATTAATTAGCATAAATTATGCTAACAATAGAGCCTAAATATACAACATTTAATCGCATCCTAAAAAAAAGGTTACTTATAATAAAGACAGTGATCCTACTTTACCTCATTTACTATCTATCATTTTTTTTTTGAGAACTCCTCAAATTGGAAATCTTAAGCCTTCCCCGGAAGAAGAATGTAATCAACTTTTGGCCGATAATGCGTTTATCATAAAATCACTTCCCTTGGGTATGTGTGCATTGGTCTTAGGTGATTTTGGATTTTATGGAGGCATGTGAGAAACGAGGCGAAATATAACGTAAAATCAGAACCCAGAATCGTCAAATTTAAATGAATTTTGTAAAATTATCAATGCACTTTTAACTATGGGTGCTCATAACAAAATGAATTACATCTAACAGAGGATTTGCATTGAATTTTATTATTTTTTAATTCCCACACATCCGTAAAGCGTTCACGTGGTTTGTGAATGACCCCTGAGGCGAATTTATTATTCAGTGGATGCCAATAAAATGGAAACCACATGTATACATATCTTAAAATAAAACGAAGTTAAAAACAGACATGCATCACATTACCATAAAACCACCAAATCTTAGAGTAAAATTCAATAACAGCAAAAAAGCAACATACGTATGTATGGGTGGGTGGGTGTACATTCAATAAAACGCATACTATTGAAAATAGCACAGCAGAATTTGAAATGGTATTTATATCAGAAAACACTATATAGAAGAGACAATATAAATTTTGAATTCACTCGCTGTCTGCATATCTCCTCAAATCAGTAAAACATCAAAATGGTTTTTTTTACGACCACAGCAAGAGTTAATAAAGTAAAGTTGAACTGTATCCTTACGTTGGAGGAAAAATTCAAACAATGCTAGTTATTTTATAGATAACATCATTAAAAGAAAGTTCCTACAAAATAAAAAGTGCTCATGCAGATTCAAAGAAAAATGTTTCAAAGGCTGAAGAGCATTTTGGTGTTCACTGTTGGTACAATTTGATTTCACAATTGCCCTTTGGTGTTCTAGCACTGTCACCATGAAACGTATCCCTTTCAAATTAACAAAAAAAATACAAAATTTTAATTGCGATAAATCGATTTGGTCATTCGTAATTATTTATTTTCATTGATTTCACATTACCTGTATATAGATCTCATATATACAGGCAGGTCTAAATTTATTTCCCTGGCGTAAATGTCAAACTGGGGAAATTGGTTGGCATTTCTAAACGTCATTAGCATAACTATGATCACTCCTGGCAGGCAATTCATCACGCAAAATGTGCTAACGACGTGATGTTTTTCGCCCCAGAAATTGGTGTGACTGACTTTAAAGCCATGTTCTAGGCTGAATATGTGTGGCGCATGCGTGCAAAGCAAAGCAGCAGACAGAGCCAAGTTGAAAAATCATGAAATTTATGTCATTACGCCAATATTTACGCTTCCGCGGTCGCAGGCATTATTTCCACCATGCACATATTAATATTGTGAGGCTAATTAAGAATTTGCACTGTCTCTCCTCTCTGTAACATTAAAATTTCAAACACCAGACGCAAATCCGCATATACTTGACATGCATAAATAAACATGATAACAGTTTCTGCTATTCATAACTTTATACAAATAAAGGCGGCGGCAAACGAACAACATAATCAAATTATCTATTATTATAATTCAAATTCAGAATTGTATACGCATACATATATAGGGAAAATAGAAAACAAGCATACATAGTTCGCAGTTCATTGTAAATATCTGCAAACATTTCAGGAGTTCATTAGGTGGC
The DNA here is from genome assembly GCA_034696005.1 of Glomeris marginata. Classification (NCBI taxonomy): domain Eukaryota; kingdom Metazoa; phylum Arthropoda; class Diplopoda; order Glomerida; family Glomeridae; genus Glomeris; species Glomeris marginata. Next base: position 8,284 of record JAQFZQ010002933.1, on the reverse strand, counting down.
ATTCAGATTTGAATTTTGTTTATTATTCGAAAAATAAACCCACGGTATCGCATATTAGACAGCCAGAACTAAAATAAATAACTAAAGTTTCGAAGCAAAACTAAATTAGATTGCTCGTTTTGATCATATATTATATTATGTCATTATTTTGTTGGAAATTCTCTGATTTGATGGTCATCGTCTCTTACTATAGAGTGTCAACACACCAATATGTTTGTATACTATACAAGTTTAGTAATCAATTCTAAGTTTCTGAAATTCGACAACAAGAGATAATAATTTCAAATCACATGGAACAGCTTCAATTTAAAGTTCTGGTTTAGTTGACAGTGAATGTAATGAGCTATGTATATTTCTAGCTCACTGGTGATGTGTCCAATTTCCTAGATTAGCCTTTCAATTAGAAGTCTGCATATATTTTTCGCGACATTCAATAACATCATATTGCCCAGAAATTAAATTGCACTAATGAGTTCGCTGACCCATTTTGAAAGTATCCTCCTTAATATGCAACTGTCCAGTAAGTAGTTTGCAGAAAGCTTGAAATCGGCGAAATGTGCTCTAAGGATGTAAGTTGACCTTTGCATGGCTGTTAAAAAGTTCTTCATGTATAAGAGTATTTAATACTGTCTTTAAAAACACTAAGAAAAAAAGACGAAAATTTGGCAGCTGTTTAGCCAAACAAACATTTTGGCCATTTCCTCATTAGCAAGACCTTGTGCTCAATTGAAATGGTACACACACACCTACTTAAACAGACAAGACAATAAGAAAATGATAAAATTTCTATAAGTACACCCTGGGACTACCAATTCAAATTTATTATTGCAATCATTATGTGCGTAGGAAGATAGGAGAATTTCTCGCACAGCGTGTAAAGTTGTAAAACGTCATTGCAAAAACTAATTACAATTTCCCTAGTTTGGCGTTGGGGGAAGATTTGTGAGACTGGGAGGGTTATAATTCAAACAAACGGCCAAAAAGCACGCATTGTTGGCGCAGCTCATTAGCCGACCGAGTCACGTGCAGCCCAACTTGACGCCGTTAACAGATACAGCGTCGTTATACACCCTTTAAATTACACAAAGGAACCCTATACACAATATCTCCTATACATATAAACTTTATATATTCAAGGTAACTGGCGTTGCCAACGCCTACTGCGCCAAACTCTGTCATCACTCAAATATACTGCGCATCATCACATGCATCATTCCCTTCACAGAGAAATCCATCTAAACAACATTTCATTTCATCATGTTTATACCGATTAAAATATCATATCAAACCAAATAGAATTGTTACTAAACGTGCATTTTATTCATACAAATTTGATGGACAGCCAAAAAATCAAAATCCGATTTAATCAAAGTAATTGTCACAGTTTCAAAATTATAGTTGAATCGTTTTTCGAGGGTGTGCTTCAGTTTATTGCATTATTTATCACCTAGAACCTTAACTATTTTTCATTTTCTCCCTATAAATTGACACAGCTTTTATTTTTGCATAATACTAAGATGAAAGATGAAAGTTTTAGCAGCATCCAAAACGCTTAAAATTCGCAAATCATCTGAACCTAATGCAATATTATAGGCCTACCAGTTTGTCACAAAATGATATCTCGTTCGCATCGACTGACCTCGCCAACTTTTGAACTATAACGTTTCAAATATTCAAATGAGGTCCTACAGAGAGTAAAAAAATGTGACCGATAAAGTGACCCAGCTCACATTATACACAAATGAAAAAAGCATCGCATTTGAGTCCACGTCAAGATTGATTCCTTCTGTGCAAGCCAGTGAAAAAAGCCAGACTTTCACATGGGACGCGACTTTTTGAAGATCCAACCGAAATGATTCATAAAAAGGAAAAAGTTACTCCAAAAAAATATTCAATAACTGGAAAAATCGACAGTCGGTGATCAATCCTTGCTTATATAATATGCTCAGGAGCTAGCTCATTTCTCCAAATATTAGGACATACAGATAAATATTTTCAATAATGCTCGGAGTTTAGTTTGAAGTCATCAGATCCAAGTCAGTTTGGCAATATTTCAGAGTTTTGCCATTCATGTATTCTTGCTTATCTAGTTCAAGCATTACCCGACATTTGTTTAATATCGTATACTTAATAATGCACCAGCAAAAGCAGCATGCAGCCAAATTCAAAGTAGAGTACATATCCGTGTTAATGAAAATCGATTAGTTTATATACTATATATAAGGTCCTTCCCAAATAACGTGTTTTCACTATAGCATACTCGCTCGGAGCCCCAGCGCCACCTACACTATACTAAGATAGAATTGTAAAATTAATGAACTTGCTGTATAAGTATCCCTTTTGCATCTGAATTTTAACAACATGATGTCCATGTCTTTCTTCACCGCAACCGAGCTTCAACAACCTTCTAACACCCAGCGCAACTTTAAGCCGAGGGTTCAGAGTTGCTAATATGTTCTGACCGACTATCAACAAAAAAATCTTATTGTCAAACTCTATTGACCAACCCCCATCTTCAGATACCACAGTGAATGAACACTTTCGATTTTTCGATTATAATCCAGTTCCACCCGCATACATTCAACAATGCATGCAAAGAAACCAGATGACCTCGCGGAAAGTGCTACATTATTTTGGTCCTGCATGCGTATCGCAGTGCATTAGATTTTCTATCACTCAGCAAAAATATATCAATATAAGGTGGATTCAGGATTGTTCAAGTTAACTCATTGAAGGTGTTCAGGGTGTTGAAAATGTTAACAAAGTGGTTGTATTTGCTAATGTGCTGCATGATTTGCCACCAGCCTGCAGTGCAGTAAGGCCATAGCAATAAATGCATCGAAGCCTACCGTACCATACGCCCTATTACACTCTACCCTGTAAAATCCTGTAAAATGAAAGTAGAAATTGCTTAGTGATAACAGAATGCGGACTTATGCTTAGGTTTAGATCTCAACCTTAGAAAACCAAGAACTCAGAGTACGGAGACCCACCCAAACGGATCAATAAAACTGAGATAACAAGGTCAAACATGTTTTACCCTAAACTATAACTTAATAGTTTGCTAAATATTTGGGTGTGTTACAAAATTATTTTTTAGAATTGTCACTTTAATTTATATTAAATTTATTGCTCTGCATATACAGGGTGCGGCAGTCAAACCGCCTTTTTGTAAGGAACTCGTGTGGTGAGAGTGTGTGTTTTGGGGGGAGCAGGTACTGATCATCATGATCTACACACTGGGAAATTTAGTTACTATATGTAGTATTGGACCGGTGAACAACGAGATTTCACTGTTATAAAGCGTTTTGCCTACATGTACTGCTACATTTCAGTGAGAGCTTTTGTTCGAGAATCATAATCACAAAAAATGAATAAAAAAATTATTTTGGAAACTCATTGCTACAAAAAGTATCAATGCTGCATAGTAACTGAATTTCCCAGTGCGTAGATCATGATGGTCACTACCTGCTCCCCCAAAACACACGCTCTTACCACACAAGCCGCTTAAAAAAAGGCGGTTTGACTGCCGCACCCTGTATTTTTATTTGTTTTCCATAGCATGTATCGTATACGAAGATAACTTTACTACAATGCAGGGCTGCAGGGATCATTTTCGTAAAAATGTTGAGTTAATCATTTTTCGAGGCTCGTGCTTCAATTGTTGCGAACAAGCATCATACACACAATTCAATTTCTGTGATTGCAAGGATTAAACATATAGCTATAGGTCTGTGGCAAATATTGGATCTATCAGGCGAGTCAACCTGCAATTTGCAGGTAGGTATACAGTTGCACGAGGCAAACTACCCATGGACAAAGCAAGGGTCCGCAAGCGACATTCAATATTAAATGACAACAACACAAGGACATAATGTGTCCAATTAAATGACATGCAATCATCCTTATGTCTGTCAATTACAATCACTACTGCCATCAACAGCTCTGAGGTTTGACACAGGAGAAACGCCGGATGTCATTGACACCTCAACCACATGTGTCCTGTTCACTATTTTCCTGTCATGTTCGATTAATATTGAAGTTACTACATATTGTATTGTTTGTTTGCTGAGCTGACGTCCAGGTGGCGTGTGGAATAGGTCAACCCAACATGTGACGCATTTTCTCACTATACCAAACACTGATGCGGAGAATAAATATAAGTCGATCACTTACACATTCTTTTACAATTAAAAATACAATAATGACCGAAATTTAAGTTACTTGATTGTATATATGCAGTGCAAGCAATTTCAACATGGAGCATTCCATTAAACTGGGAACGAAAAATATTTCTTATAAAATGTCAGTATGTGAACTGAAAAATACTATTTTGAGAGTGTCCTCTAAGAAAATTAAAGTGATTACATTAAGCCTTTGAAAATACGTGTATGTGACGGAGGGGTGTGTAATTATTAGGTAGTTTTAGAAAATATTATCCTCGCAAAAAAGTACCACTAAATAAATGAAGTTCACAGGGAAGAAACATATTTAAATATTATTCCAAAACATTCCAATGATAGCCCGTGAATTTAATAGGATACTGTATATTTTAGTAAACAATGCATGTTGTCCCCTCCACAAGGTGCAGTTAAGAATACTGTATTCGCAAAGAAGATATCATTTTTTACAGCCATGTTTGGCATCACTGACTTTCATGTCCACCCGGGAGAGAATTCTGGCCAGAGCTTTCTATCATTCAATTTAGTATACCCTAAAGATATATGCATGCACATACATCATTTGTACAGTTTTTCCCCTTAATTGCTGTGTACCTGAAAGGTCGGTAGGTATCAGAAAAGACAAAAACCTATAGAAACATAAAACAAAAATTTGCTAATTGGCATTCTATTGTGTTTGAACACAATACCTTATAAGAAGTTAAGCATTTGAATCTTTAAGATACTATTACTAATAATTTGCTTGTGTGATGTTTAGCATGGCTACTACTTAATTTGACAATGCATATCCATATCATTTGGGAAGCAATTAAGAATTTCTTTCATTTAAACATTAAAACTGATGTTTTTATTTATATGGAATATTTAATATTGATTCACCACAGCAATACAGCATGAGTTAATAAATCTAAATACAATTTTAATGATCCTACAGCATAATTAAAAACACTGCTTATTATCCATGTGCATTAAGTAGGCACATGCGCTAGCTACGTTAATGTTTTTTTTTTTGAAATTTTGTATACATGACATGCTTTGTTTTGGGAAAGCTATTTAGCTACTAAGAATTTTTGAAAATTTCATCCACCAAATATAGAAGTGTGTACAGCAACTTGTATAGAATTTTGTTTGACGTTTTAAGTGAAAAATAGGAGTCGGTTGGTAAGAGTAAAAAATGCTTTGTGTCGAGCAAATCCATACGGGTATGGTAAAAAGTTTGCAAGTTTTGGAGGTGGCATTTGTGTGCGAGATCCATTCACGAAAAAACATCAAAATTCGTTTTCAGATCGATCGATGCCTTCCACGAAATTGTGCATGCAGTACAATAGGTTTTTCTAAGCAGTTTGGTGCATTTAATTCCGTTTTAACGGCCATATACTGTATACCCCTTGCAGTTAGCGAATAGCTATTATAAAAGGCCAGTAAAGTAGTAGTTACAAAAGATTATTATATTATATTATATTCTTAGGTTTATGCACAAGAGAAATTAAAATTAATAAGACAATATATATTATTGAAAAACCATGTGGGAACTTCTGAATATGGTAGTTATTAAAATGACAATAAAATACACTGTGTGGAAAGAGAGAAGTACAATTCAAATCAATGCAACTTGGAAATCAAAATAACAGAATTATAAAATGAATAATTGTTATACTTGTCTGCAATAAATTACATCATTTGGCAATAATTTTAGTTGACATGCGATTTTTGATGGAAGCCTTGAGCATTATAAACTGTTCACAATACATTGTGTAGAGATGTGTATTGCTTGAAAAATTTTGATTTTCTTTAATATTTGAAATATAGTAATACGTAACTTGATAAATTGCCTAACACATGCGTTCATGTGACAGTAATGTAAAATTTATGAAATATATTTAAATAGCTCTTCATCTCTGAAATGCAGAAATAAACATGTAATTGCATAGATGCAGAATGATATATAGGAATGTAATAAATTATATTTCTGCCAGAAAAATAACGTTCAACATTAGTACTACATGATTACCTAATTTATTGCATGGATAATCCATTATATGTACTCATAAATTCACGAGCAACTGGTAATTTAAAAGATAATAAATATTTCTACTATTAACACAATTGCAATTTTATATTCCTGTTATGAATGTGAGCTATAGCCTCGGTGAGATGCATATTAATTAGCAAGTGCAACAAAATACAGTACTACATTTAAAACACTAATATAGTGTCAGAGCAAAGAATATCATTTCCACAACATTTTTTCATTTGTTGTTTGCTGCATTCCAGTAAATACATTTAAATGGTAGAAAATCATAAAAAGAGAGCATATATATATTTATTTGTATATCGTATATACTATCTGTCGTTTGCAATCGGAAATACAAGCCACAATATTGGCTGGTATAAGAATTCTAATTTCAGTTAGGTAATATGCATCACTGCATGGCATGCATACATATTGAATAATAGATTATTATACTAATCTAAAAATATCTCTTGACTTTTAGTCTCGATCAGCATGGTGTTGTGCAACGAGAGAACCCAAACTGTGTACTATCTGTCCATCTGTTACCCAAACTTGATACTCCTCCTACTTGGCATCGATTATTATTGATTTTCTCTTAACCCTATTCGCGGCCAATTCCAATGCCAGCATAAAAAAAATGCAAATTGTTTTTCCAGTCTATTTTAGTCTCCTCTTTTCTATCACAATTTCGAATAAGCCATGGAACCTTCAATACTGTTCGAATTGCATATGGTATTTACTATTGATTATTATTAAAATTGCTTACATGTATGGATTTTGGAAGGTACAAAGAATTGTTTTGGTAGGTATACATTTATAACGTCAGTTGATGAAACACCCAGCAACTGACTAATGAATAATGCGAGGTTCAAATGAGGCCAGGTCATGGCATATATGGTCCAAAAAAACTTTTGTTTCACTCTGCCTATCAACACCCAACACCAGCTTGGCTTGTGGAACATCTCATGGAGATCACAATGATATATTGCCATGAACACAATGAACAACTTCCATTATTTTAAAATAATAACACAAATATACCTATGTAGTAAATATTCACATAAAACAATTTTGCACGTACAAAATATCAAACAATAATAGAATCTGATTTGTATGTCCATTTTATGATAAAGCAAATGACAAATCAATATTCTGTAATTCCTTAATCTGCTACATGTATTTAAAAGCTGTGACCTTCAATATACATGTGTACTTCTTTAAACTCTTTATAATGTTATTCACTGTATATTAGTTAAAGCTAATTGTTTTTTAACATCAACTTTTCTCTTAAAATTAATGTGAATAATCGATAATTTGTTGCAGTTTAACTTTAAAACTTTCTAATGCATAACACCATTTTACAATATGGCTGACTGCGAATACTCTTTTGAAATCCTGCAAAACTTATAGCTTTAGAATTGCACAATTGCATGCAGAATTTATCTAAATGTTCATTTTCATCCGTCTGCATGCATTGCCCTTAATTTTCCTAATCTTACTTGAATGTTATTTCGGGGTTTGTACGATAGTATACATCTATTGGATTGCTTATGGAAAAGTTGAAGCACAATACGTGAGCAGAAATTACATACAGTAGATATTATTTCAACGATAAGGAATGTTTCAAGCGCATACATGTATGATGATGTATGTGCTGTGCAAATGAACAAGATTAAAACAGGTTAGGGTCGAAGAAACTTTTCAGCACGTCGCACTTTTCCATCATTGTAATCTCGAGTCTAGACGTGGCTTCAGCCACTTTCAAATCCCCTTCTCTCTCATCTTCTGAGAAAGAAAAATCGTCTTCTGTCCCACGTGTAGATCAACTCTCTTATATGTATTGCTAGGCACAGTATGTCCCAGAGCGAAGCTCTAGCATAATTCCCAATTCCAGAAAATGTGCTATTAAACAGCATATCTCACTCACTATCCAAACACACTTTCAATTGAAACCCTATTTCCCCAAAATATTTGACCCGAATATATTCTCTTACAAAATTTCAATACTAACTTCTTAAAGGTGAACTGACAGGGTTTTGTAAGGTACCCTGATAATTGGTTTGTAAGTAGCTATTTGTGTCCCTTATAC
>JAQFZQ010002932.1:0-12184 GCA_034696005.1 Glomeris marginata | reverse complement strand
ACCAGCCGCCATCTTGTGCTCAAAGGTTACGTCAATTTTCAGTTGTCGCTACTCTTATCTACATACAGGGACTCTATCAACAGCGTTTTAGGAACGCCATCTGGTGAGAGGAAGTGGCAATCGTTTTGTTCCTATTTTTTAACATGACAATAACTTCAACAAAACACAACATAAAATAACAAATGTTCATGTGCCAACATCTTGGCCGACTATTTCAGATAATTTCACACACTCATGTGATCCATCTGGTGGCGAAAAGTGGAACTGGTGTTAGTAGATAAACGAAGACATGTCGGCTACAGTATGAATGTAGTTGGCGGTTATTTCTTTGATGGGAATTTTTCTTATCAAATCCCAAGTTTACTTTATCATCCTGTATAGTGTCCAAGTTCATTGGAATTTTAGAAAAATAAATACAAATATAGGTAGGCCTTTATATCTGATGAAGTCAAATTATTTAACCATTCAAGGAATATTCAAACAGTTTCCTGGGATATATTTTGCTGTCTTTGCATCTTGGAATTCCCAGAAATCTGCTTGCATTTTCCTTTAATCTCAATGATCATTCATTATTCATTCGTCATTCATTATATATAAATATAAATATATTTGAACAATTTAATTGATCACTAATTGAAAGTATGTCATATGTTTGCACCAGTTGGAAAATTTTGTTTCTACCTTTGAAACTTTTGAATACGTGAAATAAAACAGCTAATCCCACCACAATTGGGTGCAACTTAATTCCAATATTAAACTAATTGAAATGGAACTACTCATTCAAAAATTAAAGTTTCAAATTTAGTGAAAAATATTCGAAAATTTTGAAAAATCTGCAACTGCACGTGGCATATGGAACCCATTATGGATTATATAGATGAAAACAAGTAATATATATGATCTGTAACACCCAGACAGCAAGAGCAATCACCACAGATCCGGTAATTAATGAATTTTAAGACACGAAATGTTTATATTTCAAGATTTAGGCCTAACGGCTGTACGTAGGTCAGCCATTTTTTCCAACAACACGCACCGTTTACTTCTTCTCTGCTTTCTGTCAAAACTTCTTTGGTGAAACTGGTCAGAGTAGAAAGACCTTCTCCGAGCCACGACATTCTTAATTATGAACTGTACATACGAGATAAGTAACGCAAAAACTTCGTTAAAATAGGGCGTGACGAAAAACCAGCTGCACGATCGGCCAACAACACCGAGTTATAAAAGCGCTTCTGCTTACGAACGAACGCAACGATACATCTAAGCAGTACCGGTATTCACTTGATAATCATTTTAGAGCTGCAGTGCTGCCATCTAGCAACAACTAACAGAATTAAATTATGCAGTTGAGTGAGCTGTTATGAAAGTTTCACGGACAAATATATAAATACTATTATACGCCAGGCTATTTCAATTCAATAAAGGAGCAATATTTTCCAGTAAAATACTGAATTTGTATAACAAAATGGAACGGTTTACATTAGACGCGTACCGGTACATAACAGCCAGTACCGGTACACGGTTGCGGGAGTTATGAACTCGTATCGGTTGTTGCGTGGGATTTACCGTTTGTCGTCTCCGTTCGTATCGCTATTATCCTGCTGTAGAAATTTGAGAACGATGCAGATGGACGACAGCCCGCAGTTCCGAGCCATTTTCACGCCCGAATTGAAGAAATTGGCCGCCATATTCGCCAACTACGGCCACGAGTTGCGGATCGCGGGAGGAGCGGTTCGCGATTTGCTAATGCAACAACAACCGACCGACATCGATTTCGCTTCCACCGCAACTCCGGATGAAATGAAGGACATGTTCACCAAGGAACAGATCAGAATGCTCAACAACAAGGGGGAATCGCACGGTACCATCACCGCCCGCATCGACGACAAAGAAAACTTCGAGGTTTGCATATCGCGCAACTTCCTCCCTTTGCGAATGCCGCCGCGCAACTTTTTACGTCATCCCCAAGCAGCCGTTCGCGCCACAGTGACGTCACTCGATATTGCGCGAAACAAAGTTGCGCGCAATATTCTCCCCCACGCTGCTGATACGTACCGCTGTATCGAAACCGTACCGTACTCGTATCGAACCTCAAAAATGGCTTCAGTCACTACTTCCACACCTGTAAATTGTGAAATAAGTATCAGATTTGACAGATTCAGTGGCCTTGAACACTTTTCTTATGATTATGTTGCCCTTTACATCGGTTTACACCTTTTAAAAGTTCATGAAATGCATTACATATGCCTGGATGAAAGTAATGGAGTTATAATATTATGCACCACATTTGGACTGAATTTAACACTAGAAAGACACAAAACAAGCTTTAAATAATGTCTTCTGAAGTTTTTAGACAGATCCATCAATTACTGGAGATGCAGTGTTGATTTTTGCAATTCGATACATCTACCGATACACGTACGATACAGCCCTTATTGACAGAGTTCTAACTCTCTTGGTTCTAATGAAGTACTTTTAACTTGTTCCAAAATATTATCTATTAATAAAAATCTCACCATTGATAAATGGCAGATCACTACTCTTCGCATCGATGTGGTGACCGATGGACGAAGAGCCGAAGTGCAGTTCACCAAAAACTGGGAACTGGACGCAAACCGCAGAGACCTCACAATCAACTCAATGTTCCTCGGTTATATTTTCTCCCATATGCAATACATGAAAAATAGATACAATCAGCTGTAGTTATACTTTGTTAAAAATATTTCAGGTCTAGATGGCACTTTATACGATTACTTCGACGGGAGAGAGGACCTGATGAAGCGAAGGGTCGTGTTCGTCGGCGACGCAAACACCCGCATTCAAGAAGATTACTTAAGGATTTTACGTTACTTTAGGTTAATGAAAGTCAGCACTTTTCTATTAAAACACTTCATAAATTTATAACATAAAATATATTAAAAACTACACGGAAATATTTAATGCGCGGGACTTTCCACAGGGAGCCTTTAAAGGTTTTTGAAATCCTAAATCGAAAACCGTAAAAGACAGAATGTTGTCAATTAGAAAGTTGTAGAGGACCATTAGTTGGAAAGAAACCAAATTTAATATTTTTACGAGGAAGTTTAAAATTGTATTAAATAGTTGTGAAGCTGGGGATTGAGTATTAAAATATCTAATGTTTTAAATTAATATTTAATACCGTTTTTTAGATTTTACGGTAGGATCGCTGACAATCCTGACGCGCACGAGAAAGATGTTTTGCAGGCTATCAGGGACAACGTATCAGGATTATCAAGTAATTCACTTTAAATACAGTCAATAATCTGTACATAATTAAATGTTAATCATTATTTTTAACAGGAATATCTGGGGAAAGGATCTGGACGGAGTTTAAGAAAATACTAAGTGGAAACCACGTTGGTCCACTTATAAATACAATGATGGAAAATAATTTGGCTCCTTACATCGGTGTGTTGATATAACTCCATCAATGTCCAATCCCATATTAAATCCTTTCTTCTAAAGGTCTTCCGGACAAACCAGACCTGCCGGAGTTCAACAGAGTTTGCGCGAGGGCCCTTCCCTTGTCACCGGAACCGATGACCCTCCTGTCCGGGCTCCTGACAAACGAAGAACAGGTTATTAGTATTTTTATAAAATTCTTAAAGCTACAAGTTCTGAAACAAACTTAAAAAATGTACCATCGCAGATGACACAGCTGCACGAAAGACTGAAGATGTCCTCCTTCGACCGCGACTTGGGAGTGTTCGTGGTGTCCAACAGGAACGACAAGCCGCAGACCCTCAAACCTTACCAAGGTGTGGTCATCAGGGCCAAGAACACTCCGATCCGTGCCAAGACGTACGTCACCGAAGTGTTCAAGTACCACGGCGAGAGAGATCTTCTGGTGACGTGGGAGCAGTGGACACCGCCAAGGTTCCCGGTGCACGGCAACATGCTGAAGGACCTCGGGGTGAAACCCGGGAAGGACATGTCTATCCTTTTGAACAGACTGCGCGACAAGTGGCTCGAGAGCGATTTCACGCTGGATGCCGATGGACTGTTGGAACTGGCGGAGAAATTCACTTCTGAAAATAAAACTTGATCTTGTCGTATTATATATGGATACAGATTCTATAATTATTTGCCCATTGTGTAAAGTAATTAATAAACCATCTAAGAAGACTGTTTGAATTTCTCGGCTGAATTCAAACCGCAGCTTTGTTTATAATTAAAGGTGAACTGACACAGTTTTGTAAGGTACCCTGAAACTTAACAAATACAAAAGTAAAAGCATCCTATATAATTCAATTTTCGATAAAATATACGTGGCGAACCTCCTAATTTAATTACCCCGTCCAACTTTAAATGTTAATAACCATTTTTTACTAATTTCCACATAGATTTTGTTGGAACATTTGCTTTCTTCATGGTTTTTCTTCATGTGGGTTAAGTTTCAGGGTATCTTACAAAACCATGTCAATTCACCTTTAATAATTTGGAATATGTTTCCATGCCAACAGTGACGTCACAAAAAAGGTGCCACGACTTCAACAAGATCTTTTAGCATTACGGTTATTTATTGAGATTGGCCTCTCGTATTCAGCTTTAAACAATATATTGCGTGAGCACTAACGAAGAAAAGATCACGGCCTGTACTATGTACACTGTAGATTTCTGTACACTCCAACAACCGGCACGTGTTCCTTGCGCACGCAACATTTCCTCAAGTTCCTCATGTCCTGCGTCTGCTCGTCAAACGGCATCTTACTTCAAGAACACTTGAAACCATCCGTGTCGGTTGGCATTCGCTCATTTTCAATAAGTGGGAATAAAGGAAAAAAGAAACTATTAATTAAAATCGATGTGAGTAAGACCTTGGTAAGACGATGAAACGAGATTTCTTTCAAAAGGTTTTCCCTAAGAAAAACCACGGTTGAGCATTGTAAAACTGAAAAATAGGCTCTTCCTCTTCTTCCTCCTCCTCCTCTACTTGCTGCCAACACTGAAGTGAATGAGTAAAGATGAATGGGAAAGAATAATATTAAAAAATGGACACGAATCACTAATAGAAGTAACGTAGCAGCAGCACTTTGTAGCGCGTGGCCTTCGCAAACCCGCGAGTCCATTCCTCGCATTTTGGCACAACAATCTCTCCCGCATCTAGCACTGGATGACCACGAGGAAGTCTCCCATGTCCTAGAGTCTGTTGGCATCGTTCTTGAGCCACGCCGATGGCACCCATTGAGGTTCTCGCTCCAACACGTTGATCTTGTGTAACAGCTGATTGTAGGTGCGTTCCAGGTCGGAGTTGACGATGATCAGGTCGAAGTAGTGACCGTAAGCGTCTTCCATCTCTCTCGCTTTCTCTATTATCTCCTTCAGGTCATCGTCCTGGGAACAAACACCGTATTTAAACAATTGAACTGAGACAGTCCTAGTGTTGATGGTTACCTTGGCACTGACACCCATCTTGGTCCTGTTTTGTCGGAGTTTCTCGAGGGAAGGTGGTGCCACGAAGACCACGAACGGCTTCAGGTCCGATGTCTTCAGTATCTTCAACGACTGCGAAAGAAAAGTTTTCCCAATTACCACACGATAACTACAGATTTTACTATTGATAATCATGTGCCAAAAATGTGTCGCGTTTTCACCTGAGGATGGAGGTTGAGGACGCATATCTTGCCCGAATTGACCACCGTCCTGATGGCGTCGAGGCTGGTGCCGTAGTAATTCTTCTCGTACTCGCCGTGCTCGACGAACTTGCGCGCCATGATGTCCGCCTCGAACTGCTGCCTCGTGATGAAGTAGTAGTCCTGGCCATCCACTTCGCCGTCCTTCTTCGGCCGACTCGTATCTGAACAATCCACGGTATTTTTTCCGGTATTAAGACCTTATGTAGAGGCCACCCTTTTTCGCCGGGAGGCCTTCGACGCGAAGGGAAAAGCTCACGGGGGATGGCGGCCGCGAACCGCTCCACGTCCTCCATCAGCTTCTGGCGCAGCTCGTGACGTCCGATGTTGGGAGGTCCGATGAGGACGATGGGCCTCTTCCGGTTGGCCCTCGGGTAGTACAGCACCACCTCTTCGTAAGTGCAGATCTCCTCGCCGTCGAAATCTACAGTGGCAGTTTGAAATTTGAAAACTACGTCGGCAAACCTTCCGGATGGATCTAATATGCCACGACAAACTCACCGTCGTTGTAGTTAGCGTTGTACAGTACTTTCTTCTTTTTCTTCTTGGCGTTTTTCTTGGCGCACAGGAAAGCCCCTGCGCAGATTACAATAAACAGATTCAGATTTACAAAATAAGACATATTCCTTGCTAAGTTCCCAACCAAGGCAATTGCAAATAAAAGTTTTTAGTTTTAAATCTCAAAATGCAGATTTCTGTAGGTTATAAATATCAAAATGAAGGTATTTATAGATAATATATTTAAAAATGAACGTTTATATAGGCTTTAAATGTCAAACTTTAGGTTTCTATAGGTTATACATTTTAAAATATAGGTTATAAATTTTAAAATATATGTTATCAATTTTGCAATACAGGTTATATATTTCAAAAAGAAGGTTTTTACAGGTAATACATTTCAAAATTAAGGTTTTTATAGGTTATAAGTTTTAAAATACAAGTTATAAGTTTTAAAATACAGATTATAAATTGTAAAATACAATTTTAAATTCCAAAATGAAGATTTTTACCTTTAAAATGAAGGTTTTAAATCTCAAAATACAAGTTTTATACTAAAAATATAATGTAACTGGACTAATAGTTAGAACAGCGCAACAATATTTCGTGTTTACAATGCAAAATATAGCCTTTTATATGTATCAATGGTTGACATCGAAGAAAACAAAGTTGTAAAAACGTCAATGTAAGTAATAAATCCCAAAATCGATTACCTTTCTTCGATTTCTCCTTATTGTTCGTGTCGCCAACAATCGTCTGCTTGATTGCTTCTCGTCTAAAAGACAAAGTTCACCAAGCAAACAAAATCTGAGTACATATTCCTCAACTAGCAACCCATCAGCATGCCACATATTCGACAAACTCAACTGCTGCTGGAAGCTCTTGGATGGGACTAGTCCGGCCAGAGTTTGGTCCTCTTCTCCTTCGCGGTAAGCCTGCCACCAATTGGGATCTTCCTGGTTGATCACGTGCAAGATGTCACCCTTCTGGAAAGATATGCCCAACTCGCGGCACGGAATGTAAAGGTCCTCCTCCGGGTCATAATCGAAATTCGCCTTCACGTGCATCTGCCAAACAACGACACCGTTAACAACCTGCTAATAACATTCACCAGAGTCCAGTGAAGTCTTACCACTGTATCCTTTGCAGGCTGCTGTTTCGGTCTCTCGTCCTGACTGGGAATGATGAGGAACGTCAACGTACCCGTCATGTTGGCCTTAAAAACCCCGCGAAACCGATTATTTACCGTAACTTTTTGATCAAGAAGAGGACACCGCGATGACAACTCACGAGTATATCGCAGACATCGTTGACCGACTTCCCCCTCATCTCTATTCCATTAACTTCCAGGACCTCATCTCCTTCGTGAAGCAATCCGCTCTTCTCGGCCACGCCCCCTTTCACGATCCGTCCAACGATCACCGACTCTCCTTCGTTCCTCACAGTGGCACCCAAAGGCTCGTTGGTCTTCTCTATCTTGATGATCTTGATGCTGTCCTCGGTGTACTGCGACACCCTGTCCAGCAGGTCTCCGTCGGCGCCCACCGAAGGCATCGCGTCCACCTCCGCTATCTTATCGTGAGTGTACACCAGGCTCTCCACCTCCAACTTGTTCAGCAGGTGCACCAGTTCAGCCGACTCAGGAGTAGCCGGACACTCGTGAAGGGCATCGAGCACCTGCTGGACAAGGTCCCTGGCGTCCGACCTGATAGGTGTAGGTGGGGTGCGCGCGCACCAAACCTCTTGCACCTTGTTGTGGACCGCGAGGGCTCCTCGGAAGGCTCTGCTCTGCAGAAGCGCGTGGACAGCACCCAGGTCCTCTTCTGAGGAGGACTTCAGTTGGGCCTGGAGCCTCTGCGCAGCCGATATCAGCTCCCCTGTACCTGTATTAATAAACAAACAAACAACCTTAAATCACTGATCGCATCAGTAATAACCCTGGAACAATGCCATCTAGCGCCGCAACACTGGTTCAATACCTTGGAAAAACAAAGTATTATTTGAGAACAATACTATACATCACATTGATAAACATTTCCCACTGTACAATATTAATTTTCTCATCCTTGCAATTTATACATGGTTCATACCAATCTGTGATTACCATTTCCCCTGAGTTTCCAGGTTTTCCAGATTGTTAATGCAAAATTCCAAGAGCATATTCAATGCAGGATTATAGTTTATAGTACCTACTAAATTACTACATAATTCATATGAATCAATACACAAAACTGTTATAATAAACGTGTTTCAATGTAAGAAGTCAATGACCTGGCATTTGTACAACTAAGCCACTGACAACTGCGGCATTCACATACCAACTATCCTCTTGAGTTGCCCAAGAGGTCTCTTGACGATCCTCTGCGATGAAGATGTTGCACCAATGTCCAGATCCACGTCGTCGTCCAACTGGAAGGCTGTGTTGACAACTCCCGAAGTGTCCCTTGAATTACCATCAGTTCCACCATCTGTTGATGGCGGTGGCGAAGGTGTAGGTGGAGGCGTTGGTGTCCTGGGACTCTGCTCGAGGGCCTTCAGCTTCTTCGATCCTCTGAGTGAGTTGCGCAGGAACTCCTCTTCCTTCTGCAACCTCTCTTCTTCTTCCCGCCTCTTCCTTAACTCCTCCTACAAAGCGCAGGAAATGACGTCACTCAAAACTTTCTGAATCTGGCTCGCAAGCTTTACAATTTCCACAACTCGTGTACGTTATTGGTCGATAGCCAACTGATGACGTCACAATACCAGTTTATGCAACCAATGAGAATGCTCACTTTTTTTATTACCTAACGAACAACTTGTAATGAATAAGGGGTCAAGTACAACAAAAACCCAGTTTGACGAAAACCACATGCTCATGGGTGAAATGACACACCCTACAGTCCCACAGTAACTACTCAACTGAGTAAGGTCAAAGGTCACCTTGCAAGAATTTCTACACAGAAATACAGAAAAGGAAAAACCCACAAAAGTTTGGTTTCAATTACAATTTACTTTTAAAAAATATGCTAAAACCAAAGAATTATTTCACAATATTGCCTTTTAAATCACGCAATAAAACAAGTATAACAGGTTGTCTCAATAAAGCAATTGAGTAGGCGTGGCTTCCTTTAATTTGTCGCTCTGTTACTGTCTTACAGGAAATAAACAAAATCAGCAAAACTTGTTGGACTGAATTTACAGAAGAACTTTGCTGAAGTTCTCTCAATGGATTTAAATAAATAAAGAAATATTTGGGAAATTACTCATTGATTCCGATACCAGTGAACCTCGCTTATAATCAACTCGGATATTGGCAGACATCGTCTATAGTCAACAAACTCCAACGTCCCGCCATCGGAATAGGATTTTCAATACAAATTACTTCGCTTTCAGTAAACTTGTGGATAGGAAACTTCTGTTACTAGCAACTAATTTCTCCTAAAACCGGTTTTTGCACCTCTGATATTGTCAACTGAAGAGTAAATTGACAAATACAATAGAGCAGACCTTGAATTGGAGGGTGAAATATTGACAAGACATGTAATGGGTATTTGTACATATACACAGTTTATTATTGTTGCCCCTTATATAAGAAACTGTCATAAAAATCAAAAACGTTTCTTAGAAGAGAGGTTCTTTAACAAGAAACTTCGGCTACAGGAAACAGGTTTATTGTACATTTAACTTTAATGCAAAGTTTCTTGTATAAGTGAGCTTATAAGGAACTTCGGTTAGAATCAACCAATATGTGTGATCCCTTCGAGTTGACTATAAACGGTTTTCACTGTAATTTGCAATTAACATAAAAGTTTCCCACTACTTCCAATACCAGATGGCGCATTGAAAGATTTCCTCCACTTTACACCTTTTTATGTACTTATACTACCTTCCTATGTAACATACTGTACACACCTGATACTTCTTGATCTTGTCACTTTCCTCCTTCGTGATGGCCACCTGCATCTGCTCTCTCGGTGCCGGAACCGGAGGCACCGGAACAACGACCGGTGTCCTCGCGACACCGGTTCCACCGCTACCATTCTCCTTACCCGAAGCCGTCTTCGGCAAGGTGCTGGTGGGTGTCCTGGTGCCAGATGCCGGCGGTGGGTACCTCGGAGGGGCTTTGGTCAGTCCCACGAAACTGTCCGGCACGTCCACCGCAACCTCCCGGTGTCCTCCGGTGGCCACCATCGACCCTGGTTCCCCGAAGCTCTGCTTCAACTCCATCTCTACGGTGGTACCTGATCCTGAAGACAGTGTCTTGTGCAGGGTTGCATCTGGTCTTGAGGAAGAAGCTGCTGCTGAAGATGGTGGTGGTCCTGTGACCGGTGCCGAAGAAGACGAAGACACCGAAGAGGATGAAGATGGTCCTTGGTCTCTGGGTGGAGGTCTGGTGGCTGCGGTGTTGGTTGCCAAGTTGGGAACCGAAGTCACGTAGATGGGGTTCTCCTCGATGATGCCGTTCAGTTCCTGGCTGCTGGTGGGTGACTCTTGGCTCAGCTGTTGGGACAACTTGGTCATGTCCACTGGTTTGATCTGCTGCAGGGCTGACAGTTTCTCCAGACGTTCTTTAGCCTGTTGTTCGACGGCGATGACAAAAGCATCCTGGACGTTACTGTTCTGCGCCAAGTCCAGAGCTGGAAATGTCAAGTTTACACCAACCACACATTATCATCATGACCCTATGTCCACTAGCGCCCTCTACGTTTAAATTTCTCAGCAACCAATGTGGACCAGATCAACAAGCAAGAAGGGCGAATGTGACCTCTTCCTCCTACTATAAACAAAAACGCCTCTTCAAATACTACCCCAAAGTTCATACTTCCGGTTTAATGACGTCATTACACGGAGGGGAGGAGATAAGGGGAGGAGCTAAAATAATAATTACGTCATAATCTTCGTTCTGCAGTCGATCAAAATCATCAAAATTGAATCAGGGACATTAAAATTATGTAATAAAACATTTGCAGCTCTGCCTTGCTCTGCCACAAGTCGTTTGCCTTTTTCTAGTAATTACATGCCAAATGCCCACTGGTTGACACTGTTACAGTGACTGTATAGTGAATACAAGGGGTCCCACAGGCAAATTGAAAATTTTATAGGTTTAATTATAGGTTTTTACAAAACGTAATTAGGTTTTTTTAAGGTTACTTTCCCCTTCAAAATTCTTACATTTAAACTAATTAATACAGAAACTTTGTTGCAGTAATTACACACATCCAATTCAATTAAACAAATTATTATCATAGCATTTTAAATAATTTACACACACTGATTTTAAATGGCTGCAATATAAATGATGCAATGATTTTTATTTATAACTCATTTTATATTCCATTAACTTGGAAAAAATCTATTAAAAGGGGTTTGCTTCATTATTATTCATATTTGTTCAAATATTCGTCAATTTCATCCCATTTCTCAAGTTTTTTCAACAGTTCTCATGAATGATGCACTTTAAATAGTTGACATTTAACAATTTAACAAAACGTTTCTCTGTTTTTAATCTACTGTTATAATTTTAACTTGTTCAAATTCCCCTGCCTTTAATTTCTTCCAGGATTTCCTGATTATTTTCCTCGCCTATTTCGTGGTAATAATGAGTCACACATAACATGATTTATGGATTCTCCCTGACACGAACCAGAAGCAGCCTTCACTTTAAAAATTTCCAATCACTCAGCTGGTTTACATTCTCTGCTCTTTGTCACACTTCACAACGATACGAAAATTCATATTGTCACGTGACAGTGTCAAAAGATCAGAGCGGTGACGTCACTGCCACTCCAACGGCTTCCAACATGGGATTATATCGAGATTAAATATTAAATCCCCAGATAAAACAAACAACAAAAAATACATATGGAATGCGGAATGTGTCACTACTATCTTAACACAACACTGATTCAAAACAAGTAAACTAAAAAACACGTGTTCCAATTATTCAATCAAACGTTTCATTTCACCTTTATTCTCTTTCTTTAAAGGAGAAGTTCCAGGGTATTTTTGCTTATTTTTAATCGCAAAGACAATCATTTCCCTAAATTTGTTGA
>JAQFZQ010002931.1:0-12191 GCA_034696005.1 Glomeris marginata | reverse complement strand
ACGCAAGAAAAGTGAAGGTTTAGCAGTGAAGGTTTAGCCATGCAAAACGATGATTCATTGTGGACCAATCTGCACTACACCAACCTATTCTGATAGGAAAAATACTCAGGATTCCGAATCTGTCATCGGAATTGACACTGCTATCACGGTTTAGGAGTTATTCGACGTTTAGTGGAGGCATTGAAAGTGAAACTTGATTGCGTTTAGCTGTCATTGTTTATACGCGAAAAAAGGGAATCGGAGTGCCTCAATCTGCATAAAACCGATACAGTCTTATCGGAAAAGTCCTCAGGATTCCGAATTACGATCCATAATCGATCCAGCTGTCACGGTAAAGAAGATACCGTATTCGACTTTTAGTAAAAGCTTGGAAAGTGAAACTTCTCGAAATAATCGACTTTTAAGTTTTGCCATGTGAAACGGAGCATTCTGGGTGCTCAAATTTATAGAAAACAAACATATTCTTATAGGAAAATTTCTCCACAGTTTTGTATAGGCATTTTTCTTTTGTTTTGATTGACATTTTCCTGCTCAATATTATTGATCCGTATACATTGTATGATGTAAATATTTCGGGTGCTTCTATAAATAACCATGGATATTACTTTTATGAACTATACAAAAAACAGTGACCCACTTTCTCTGTTGAGTGAAAAACTAGCTGCATGATATGGACCATGTTATGCAGACAGATTCCAAGGGGCTGTCTGTAAAGTACATAATATTCAAGAGCGGCTTTTAAACATAGGAGACTCAAATTGGTAAGGTATTTGTAGCATATGTTATGAGAGTCAACAACACCATGACAAAAATACAATTTTCGCAACCGGTAAATAAAATGAAGCAATATGGTTTGGGTACAATGTGTGAATTTGGTCGTATGATTTATAGGGTTTTAAATTGTTATGCGTGCAATTTCATTGTTTTTCATAAGTGGATAAGATAATTTGCTGTGTTCCAGTTCTCCTTTTCACTTTTATAAATGAGAAGATGGATGACATAGTAGCCTGTTTTTATTGCGTCTCATAGTTGGCCTTCGTGAAGTTCTGACCATTCAAATTACTGGTTTTATACATTGTAATAAGACTGGGTTGATGTTGATACTTTCGTGCTAAATTTGTGGCACACAACACGCCATTATATGCGTTAATGGTGTGTTTGTGAATGGAAAATTAAGCAAGTTTGCTGCCACAGTTACACTTTAGAAGTAGTGAAAGTACGACCTGTGAAAGTCCTTGCCAGGTGTGACTATAAATAGCAGTAATTCTGAATTAATTTTTATTTATTATCTCAATATTGTGATTTTGAAATATATAGATATAAATTGTTTATCAAACTTTGTAAGGAAATGTCTATTTCCATTATAATATATAGCCTACAAATAGTAGTTACTTGTTTGTTGCAGTTTTCTTTTCAATATTTTTCCTACTTTTCCGAATTATCTAAATTGTCCTAATTCCATCAAGTCTGGTTTGAGCAATAGGCCAAGGTTATTAGGCTCGATTTGTTGACCACCACTATGCCAAACAGCATCACATACCAAATATTAATTCCAGGTATACGGATTTTAATCTGCACCAGAGAAATCATTATTAAATGGATAATTCATACATAAGCATCGAATTTAAATATTCAAATCGTAATATTTTCCCACAGTCCAGTTAGTAGATATTAGTAAATCTCAAATACTGATTTGTGGCACTTATTTAATCATTTGTTTCTCGTATGCTTTTGAAAATAACAACTTATTTATGAATCTGTACATATTTTATATATTTATGTCTGTTCATCACTGTCATATTCAGTATCTACAATGTGTTATCATCTTCCTCAAACTGCATTCATTTAGTTAGTCAAAATTGTTTTTCCAATTTACAAGATATCCTAGACATGATTTGCTCCTTTTTGTGTTTATTTACCGGATGCTTTTAATTGCTCAAAATTGTAAACTAACAGCACAAAATTAAAAAGACAGAATTTAATGGATATGGCAAACAACGTATTTAATGCTGAGAATGCAACTTCTCATCTATAGAACCAAACAGTTTGACAATGAATAATCATACATTATGAAACGCCTAGTTATTCAATATTGTGAAACAGGATAATTTGGATAACCTGGGTGTATTTTTTAATGCATGGGGTTTATTTTATTTATAATCTTGCCATGTCATCGAGATACTTTAACACCATTTCCATTGAATCTTTAATTTATACGTTTTATATAACGTGACGCTCTCTAATGAATTGAATGACACGTATGTACCTTTATGTTGATTTGTAAAGCTATTTGGCAAAGTTAAGGTGGTGAAACAGACGACCCATGACAGTACTATTGATGCATTTGTTAAAAAGACAAACAATGTCATGAAAAACAATCTCATTTCCGCTGATGTCATTGGTGTCAATTCTCTAGTTGAAAAGATAAAATGTTGGTTTGAACGACAGTTCTGGGAAAATATTCTTACCTTATAAGCTTGTCACTGCAAACAGTTTTTAAAGCTATATTCTGAAAATGAAAACTCCAAACAGAAACTTTAAAAATCGGTTCAATCGAAATATATACATACTACTTATATGTAGAATTTTATGGAAACCCAGCATAACTCGATGTTGTATGTAAAAAAGAAAATTTATGCTGACAATTTGTCTGTTCAGAGTAGAAAAGCTGCAATGTAAAGCAGATCCAGGGTTTACTGAATTTACACTCCTGATGATAATAGCATTTGAGCCAATAATACGCAAAAGTTGTATTTTAGTCCTTACACCCTTGAAAAACATGTACTGGTATATTAATACATGTTCCCAATAAGGCAACGTAACAAATGATGTAAGCTATATATAGTACATAGTTGTGCTTGAACATGCTCTGGAGTTGTTCGTTTACTTTCAATTCATTAACAACAAAACATTGTCCAGTCATGTCATTATCAAGTTACAATTAAATTTAATGTATCTTGTTCTATGCCATATTATTCAATTTATTATTTAAAGTTATAGTTAAAATTTAAATTACAAGTGATGTTGCAAAGTACAATGAAACCTGTCATAGGGGCAGTATCAGTGCTATAGGTGAAATATAAGGTTGTAAAAGTATATGGTATTTTGCTATTTATAGCAGGAATATCAGATGTTGCAGTGAAAGACGTACAATTAACATTATCACTTCCTACGCTTGATTGGTTGACATATATCTTCTCTAGGAAAAGGTCATCATCATTTCGCCACCATATTGATTCCAGTTAACATTAAACTAACAGCACAAAAGCATTTGATAAGGATAAGACTTTCAGGAATCATGATGTTCAGTTAGGTTCAATCAGATACTGAACCTGTTTACGTTTACAGTTCAGTTTTGTTTATTTAACAGATTCAAACTTTATAATGTTTTTGAATTTTTATAATACATTCACCAATGAATTTTTGCAATATAATCTAGTGTGATTAATAATATACACCTGATTGTTTTCAAATCTGAATACCCACATGAGTAATCAAAGCTGGAGAAAAATTGTACATTCCTTCTGGCAAAAAATGCATACCTTTGTTTAAAAATAGACAAATGTAAATTAAACTATAAAAACAAAACTGAAAAATGAAAGTGTGACGACTAAATGCAGTCTCTCTCTCATTTTTCTTTTTTCAACTAACTTTATCAAGTCTACTATCACATGTTACGCAGTAAGAGTTATATGTGGTGCACGTATTAAAGTATGTCAGGAAACACCCAATTCAGTAGCGGTAGTTGTGTAGTTGTTATAGTTGTCCAGACAGAAAAAATGGGGCCAACTGCCAATTATAGTATGTGGGGAAAAATCCGAGTTGCTTTATTAATTTTCATTCTCTCTGTTGGATGCCATAGTGTGTGGATGTATAAAAACATGGAGCTTCATGATTAGATAAACGTGCAAGATAATATATATACTGATAGTATTTAATATTAATAAGAAACCAAATTGGATATACTGTGACGTCATTGTGCAATATCGATGAGATTGACTTGAAAAAAAGTTGAATACGTGATTTGCAAGGTACTCAAACGTTTATTGGCTTTCACACGGCAGCTGGATCTTTAATTGTGCTGCAAGGTGATTGGTTGTCCGCTGTGATCTACGTCACTGGATGCTCTCTAGTGATGTTGCAAGAATAGATTTGATTTTCACTCAACGCTGCAGATTCTTCGCTGCTAGTCGCAATTATTTTTCTTCTTCTTCCTCCATCTTTTGCCAGTAGTACCAAACTTGTCAGTGGATATTGCTACATCGTATAATGAGCCCTTCAAGGTGTCTTCCACCAACACAAAGACCTAACGGATAGACATTTTCTTACGTTGAATGCTAAGGAAGTTGGGATTTTCAGCAAAACGCCTTCGGAGCAAAGTGAGAAAAGCTATTTCAGCAAAAAGTTTGCTTGCAGAAAGAAGAAAACAACAGATCATAGTGTTATTTATATACGCATGTAAGAAAAGATAATGTCGCAGAGAAATCAGCAGTGTTACAATCGCTATTACCACGGTTACGAGCGCAACTTCAGCTCAATGATAACGTCTGCAGGATCAGCAACCTCCTACTCCTCAATCAATGGTATAAGAGTTGGCAATGTGAACGGACGTGTCATTTCCAACACCCATTCCGATTTGCCATCACGTTCTTCAGCACCTGTACCAACTGTGTCTTCTGCAAGGCCTGTCATGATAACTCCCAGGCCCCACCAACAACCGACAGCTATGATACAGTCCATTGGAGCAAGGAGGTCCATGTCGGAATGCGCAGATTGTGACTTTCTGGAAGTTTGCAAGGAAGGATGCGAGGACAAATTAAGACAGTTGATGCCCCTAGTGGACAAGTTGGGACCTGCCAGTGTTAACAAAGTCGATAAATCCGGAAAGGTAAGAACATACCATAACTATACTTTCATTTTCGTTCTAACTTTATTTTGCTAAGCCATGAAATTAACACAATCATGTGATAAAAATAACCTTGAGTAAAATAATTTGTAGATGAGAAGCAACTTTCTTAAATTGTTATCAATTTGTTCGTATTTGCATACAAATTTGTTTAATCCTCACTTCTATATGATTAAAATGCAAGCACAAATTTAATCCTTGTTTTATGAATTTTATTAATGGCCTGTATAACAATAGATACCTTAATTGAAAATTAAACAGATAATTTTAATTGCTTTTCATTTATTTTTTAAAGATCTTATCAAGGTTTATTGTGGACAACTATTTTATTATCACAGAATTGCAATTGTACTGTATATTGATAATTTAGATAATAGGCTTCATATTTTTGAGATGCGTTATTTGAAGAAATATGAAGAAAAAACATTTTGCAAACTTAAATTACATTATTAAATAATGCGATACTATTATATATTTTGTAGAAGAAATTCCACATTTGGAAATGTATATCAGACAACTGTTTACAAGGTTGACTACATTTATTTAGATTAAGCAAGGTTATTTCAGTAGTGATCGAGTTTCATTCTTATTAATCTTATCTTGGCTCAAGACCTTTATTGAAATTGCGGGAAACAAGTTATATATAGGTTACAGTATTACTTAACCTGTATTTGATGACAAACACAATTTCGCAATTTTAGATTGTTTATTGACGCATTTCCTCAGCCCACCCAAAACAAGCGAAATTGCATAATTTCACTGGCATTTCAATGCCAAAATCATCAAATTTTGCTTGTAATTAATTAATACTTTTTTGATGACATATTGCGCATAAAATTCGTAAAGATGTCATCATAAGTTAATTCAGGGAAATTATCAAGGTGTTGATGAAATGAGTGGTAATTATGGCCGAATCCGGTGTGAACTGGACATACAAATTAAGTTAGTAGTGAAGTACATAACTATTTCATATTTGGTTGCAATTGTACTATAGTACCAATTTGAATACTATTTGAATACTATTTATTTCATTCTAAATTTTTGTTAATAACAAAATCATTTTGATAGTCTATCATATAAAAAATGTGATTCTATTGTGTAATATGCAAGGAAGAGATTAACAGAACTCTGTTTAAAATTGTGATTAGGTGTAAGTTGGAATAATGGAAACCAGTAAATAAATGTTGCCACATAATGTATAACAGGTTTCTTACTGTACATTTTTTTGCAATCAGCCTTTGCATATTCACTTTGGAATGACTTGAAAGGAATTTTGAATGAGCTCGTTAAAACAATAAAAAACAACATAATATCGTCGAATAACATTGTCACTCAGTGAACTTTTCGAGTGTTTGTTTACACAACTCTTATTTGTAAAGTAGGCCTAGGCCTGAATTCCAATGCCAGGTAATTTTAAGATGGTGTCAAAGATAAAAATCCTCCAGGAAATGGCAGTGGGTCATAAAAAAGACAAAAGACATGGCAGGAATGTTTTAAAATTTCATATTTAATTTGTCAGGCAAATTTTTTACGTGTCACATGGCTCCACTAGTCATGTGACAAATAACAGTGCCAGTGTAATGTACATTGTTGTTCATCCATGTGGGCCAAGTCTAATTTAGGACCAGATTTATCATTTCGTCATACTGCTGACTGCACAAGCAATATTGATCCTGCTATACTAAGATAGCACGAATGTATTTTCCCCCTTTTTTCTTTCTTTCTGAGCGACAAAAATTCGTTTTCACCATGTTATTGTTGTGGCAAACAATAACTATGCTCTCATTATGTCAAACTGATGACAGGAGCGACGACCTCGTATTAAAATCTCCATATTGCCATAAAATGCAGTGTTCATACTGACCTGGAAAGTCAGGAAAATGTTAGACAAAAAATCAGATCAATATGTAATTGAAATAGTATGATAATTTTTAAAAAGATTTTGACTAGAGACATGTTATGGAGGTAAACTGTGGTAAAGATTATATTTAATAGCTTGTGAAACATGTTGAAATACTTGTGTTCCACCAAGCTGTCTGGTGCAGGATACTTCGTCTTCTGGAGGATTTTTACAAAAATAGTACTATAGGTACTTATCCGCATGTTGAGTTAAAATCTATTTTAAGGAGTTGACCTTTGTTGATGAATATATACGAAAGCAGGCAATGAAGGATATAGGGTGAAACGCAATGAAATCAAAGCAAACATGTCTAATTGCATGGGAAACAATTTTGTATAGGTATGTACCTATTATAGATTTCAAAAAACTTTGCACAGTACCTATTTTAAAATACAAAATTTTGTAAGTTGAGCAGAAAATTCATAACATTGAGTTACGAATCTAGAAATCTATTAACTTATAATGATATCGTGGGATATGATTTATAGATTCCTAGCAAATAACTTCCCATTCAATTATGCAACATGTACCATGCTGGCTCTAATTATGACGTCATGAACTACCAGGAATGATGAAAGCTATTGCATCAACTTCACCGCATTGCACTGGTTTGGTGTTTAAATTTTTTTTCCTTGATAAGTCAAATAAGCAAAATCACACAAATTTACTTTTGGAAATACAGGAATCATATTTCATTTTAACGAATGTATCAATTGTTAATAATATACAAATACGCTTACTCAAAATTTGCTCATAATGTACAAATGGTCACAAGTATTTAAGAAATGCCCAGTAGTGTTGCATGTATGTTTAATATCTTTATTACAATATCCATATCAAAATGCACCATTATATTGTGAACACCTTGTATTGGTGTAAAAGTTATTTAAAAAATGGTAAAGTTTCTATTTTAAAAGCTTGAGATATAATGGGATAAATAAATAATGTTGTAATGTTTGGAAAGTTGTAAATATTAGTGGTTTGATGAATTTGTTAAACGACCTTGTCGACAGATGCTAATAGTTTTTACGTAGGTCAGGAAAGGTTTTATGCAGTTTAGATATTGTCGAAATTATAGTGTGCTTATTTTGAGTGGCGCGGTTTGACGTCACTGACAAACGCCTGATTTGATTTGCGCTCAAATGCACTTGCGAGCCATCACGTGATCTTAATAAGTGGCTCATGTGGCTATTTGTGACATGGGCTTGTCTCAGCTCTCATCCTTTCTTGTGGCCCAAATTTGGGCCAGCTGCCGACTTGATCGAAATTGTTATTGACGACATAAGCATATTTGTGTATAAAAGGAGGCTTTTCTGGAAAACACCTCCAACATCTTGCCTCAGATCTCTGAAGTTTGTTTACAAAATAGACCATGGTAGGTTCTCCTTGTACGGCAATTCACATATCTCCTTGTGTTGTCTGCAGTTTTCCGTTTACATGTTTGGATTCCCGAAACTGTTGCCAAATTCATTGCCGAATGCTCAGCGAATGATTGGCATGAAATCCTCTTATCCATATATGAATGTTTTCTATTTCCATTTTTCTTATTAGAGTTTATTGCTTTAGTGAAACTCTAAAATTCAATTGCTTTAGTGAAACGCTTCCTTGGCAATCCATACAGGGTGAACGATAAGTCTTGAAACATTGCTGATATCTTTTGAACTATGCATAGATAGGGAAATGGTGATGTGGTGGTTGAATAGGAAGTAATATGTGCCTGATCGAATGGTGGGTTCGAAAGTGCCGTACGACCTTGCCTTCAAGGTCATTGGTGTTCCAACTCTGGAACGCGTGCAGTTAGGACAAAACATGTTGAATCGAAACTTGTAAAGGGCGTTATTTGTAGTTAAACAAGCATGGTTTCGCGCAATTATGTGAAATAGTTAAGGAATCGCAGGGGTGCGAATGTGCAACAAAAGTGCTATGAGGTGAAGCCAGTAATAAGGGTCGGCTGTTGCAGCAAAGGCGCATGCGCTTACGGGATTAAAATCAAATAACTTCGAACAAGACCTACTGTCATGTGAGATTTCACTAGTGAATGTGACATGGGGAACATCCTTTTCAACTTTGGCATTAAACTGATTGCTGCATTAGAAAAATTAGCATTTCAATTATAGCAGTTCACTACATGATGTTACTTATTGGGTATAGTGCAAGGTGCTTTATTAGCAGGCAAAAATACAATTACTTCCCAGTTTCCACTGTTTGTGGATCGAGTTGAATAATGTTGTTCCAATTTACTTAGATTAACGTAGACTACATTCCATAAATAACTATATATATATATAGGCGTTTATCAAAAGATTAGAGTAACAAAAGTGAAGAAATTGTTTTGCACAGTGACAAAATTGCAACATTTTAATAAATCAACCATTTTGAAAGAAAATATTTTTATTGCAAAATTGTATGCGATGTTTGGAAATGACAGTTGTGCAACAAAATATATGAAACTATATCCAAGTTTTGTTTCATAATGTTTTCCATATAGCCTGTTTTTTGCTCTATGCAGAAATGGGTTTTGGGGCCATAATGGTTATAGAAAATACAATTGTAGCTTGAAATCGAGGGCAAAATTAAAGCGCACAAGTAAATCTGTAATGCATCTGAAGAACAGTTCCTTGTTTATAGTTTGAATATAAAGGATTTTTGTTTGTAGGGGTATATAGCAAGCAACAGATCTGTTAATATAATATAGACATACTTGTACCCTATTGCATTGTGTGGGTTTAATAATTTCAGATGCTTCAATAGTTATTGCTGTAAGCTTTGTCTGTGCTCTATTTACAGTATAGCCGGATGTTTATGACCTCAAAATCCAACAAAACTTTGTGTTCAAATGCATGTTTTTTGTTCCAACTAAGCAAAGTTAAGGTCACTTTCTCTGTTCATAGAATTATTCATTGTTGTTGCTCCACGGATAAACCCAATGGGCACCTTATTCAAAATGCTATATATTTCATCATTATTTCACATTATATGATGCCAAACACAGGAGGTGAATTGTTTTTATTTCTCCTTTGAAATTGCTTTGCTAGGCCTATACTAATGTTGTAATAGTTATTATGTTGATACTGGCAATTGCAATGAAACAAAATTAAATGCAATTACCATTGCTTACTTGCAAATATTATCTGAATTACACATTGTGCGTTTTTAGAAAGCAATTGCTATCTGCCATAACTACAAGTTTATTATGCCGGCATCTTTGCATTGTATAATTTACTTGTGTTGAGAAGTTTAAACACTAGCGTGCATATAACCATATAATATTATTGCCTCCACGCCAAATTCCATTGACGTAATTAACTCTTTTGGCAAATGTGCAACACGTTCGAATAAAACGTCCTTAATGTAAACCAATGTAAACCGGTGACGATGCGACGCAGCTGTTTTAAAAATAGAGTGTGATATGCTTCCATGTTATCCTACAGTGCAGCTTGTCGGCTCTAGTAAATATTTACAACGTTCATTTCAAGCACGTTATTAAGCCTATTACCACGTGGCTACAAACATGGCGGCTGCCTGATTGGACAAATACATTGGTCGAGTGTAGTCCATAGGCCCCTATATATTATATAAGATTGATGGAGCATCCATATTTTGAACTCCCACTTCACCAAGACCCCCGTATGGCATTCACGTGACTGTAGCTTCCTAACCTTTATTATATCTATTACTTAATAGCCTTGATTAAACCCATGTCCTAAATTGGAAAAGTTACATTGAACCACCAATTAGAGCATCTACTATATGGCAATCCAATCAAGGGATTAACATGCACTGAATAGGCTCTCTGGGCCGTTCACAAGCCACATGTCCAAATTTAATGTATTCATACACATACTTTTATATCTTGGACTATGTATACCTATGTATACTTCCTATTTTATGTAATCATGTGATAATACCATAATGCATTTAATTCAAAAACTATAGTAACCGTTTGGCAAGCGTCATAGGGGTATTATAGTCTAGAAACTTATTCACACCTTATTACACGTTCAAATGTATTTCACTGTATAGTTGATTGTAGTGCAGTACATCTTTACAAGATCTGCAGACAAGTTTTGAATTTCATACACTATGTTTACTTTTGCTTGCATAATTATGACTAAAATTAAAACATGTTTTGCAGTGAACTTATAGAATTATTTCCAGTGCAGTAATGCTTCAAAATTTCAGTTGCACTGCTGACAATATTTATTTTTAACATTCATTATATTCAAATTTTGTCTTTATTAATTTACTTCCCACTATATCATGACGTGCATTTCGATCTTGTTATATGGACAAACATATGTATTTGATTATGTTATCTTGTAGAAAGTGCAGTGTTTGCTTTTCGGTTGCTTGCAATCTTTCAGCGCACTTATTTATAACCCGCTGTTTTCTTTTTTATATATTAATAGTATTCCCTTTCTTTGCTGAAGATAAACTATTTCCTGAGGTCAGCGGAAAAGGTATCCAGGTTTTTTGCTCGTTATCACATCAGCTGTTTCGGGGCAAGGAGGCGTTTGCTGCTTCTATTTTGGGCAGTTGAAAAATTGTCCGCTTGTCTCTTTGATATATTCGGCAGTTGAACTTTACTTGTGGTTTATTTTTATCACTACTTATTGATACGTAATAATCGATTGCGGTGCACTGCACAGAAATTTAGCGCAAAGGTTATATGTGCCACATAATGTATGATGTATTGTGTGCATATGTAAATTGTGGAAGTGATGGATGAATGATTATGAATAATGTTTTCTAATCGTAGACTGGGGTGAGTCTGGTGTGTGCAAGCGGAAACATATCCATGCTACAGTTGATTTCGGAAATCGTTCATGTGGACATTAATTTGGCAGACAACGAAGGCAATGCTCCCCTTCACTTTGCAGCTCAAGCTGGTAAGAAAATCCAATTTCTAAACATAATTAATACAAAAAAAAATATATAGGGTTCCAATAATATTGTGAAAACATACAGAACACATGGAATCTCAGGGAAAAACTTTCTATTAACATATTTACATTTTTCAATTATGTTTTAATTATAATGTTATTTAAAAAAAAAACTTTTTGCCACACCTTTGTTACACTTTGTCAAGGATGTCATAAAAAGATAAAGTTCTAGGCAAGTGCCATTTTTGTAATTTACAGTTTTCATTTGGCTCCAAGATAGCAGACAGTAATTTGTCTTTTCCATTCATGTGAATTGAACGTTTAAGGTGGAGCATCAAACCGGTTAGGTTAATTACATCAAACTGAAAAATCTTTAAAAGATATCTAGTGGGCTGAGGAAAAATATTTAACCTGTATGCATATTTAAAAAAATTACTGCATAGGGCGCCCGAATTTACAATGACACTGGGCATCCTCGATATATCGCTTGCGCTCGGTAACA
>JAQFZQ010002930.1:0-12196 GCA_034696005.1 Glomeris marginata | reverse complement strand
ATATCTTAACTCTGACCTCAGACATACATTTATTGCAGATTTTGAAAGTTGACAACTGTGATGCATCCAGTAATGCGCATATCGTATCGTCCCTAAAACCGGTTTGATGTTCCACCTTAAGTGTGGTTACATCAATTTGCTCCCAATATAGGAATTTAACCAATGAAACTGCAGTTCAGCTGTGTTGGAACGACTGATTGAAGAACCGTGAACACCCCTCTGGAAAAAATGGAACTGAGCACCTGACAGAGCCAAGTCAAAGGGACAGTTTACCCAAGCCAAAAAAATTGATAAGTTTTTCTAAATTCGCAATAGTTAAGGAGAATTTATTAATACTTCCTATACAAACTTTCTATAGTTTGTTTTTGCGCAAAACATATTAATTTTTTTGGCTTGGGTAAACTGTCCCTTTAAAATGAGTGGACAGGGTCAACTGCAAATTAGGGGTCAGGGCAGCATTCACTTACACAGTATATTGCTCTGAACAATCCCCGATTGCTATTGTGATAGAAGTGCACTAATTCCATCTGTTTGAACTTTGCATTGTCTTCTCTCTTGGGACACATTATAGTCACAACGCTCTAAATGTGGTCTCCTCTTCACTAATAGATGTGGCCCTGTCCCCCTCTCTGTCCGGCCCTTTGGTGCCAGTGGACCAGTCCATTATTCAATAGTTCAGGTAGCAAAAGCCAATAAAATATTGAAGAATGTAACACAAATACTGTGCCAATTGTCATGGTGTTAAATGCTGTTGCTACCTGAACCATTGCAGGATGGACTGGTCCACTGGCACCAAATGGCAGGCCAGAGAGAGGGACAGGGCCCCATCTATTAGTGAACAATGGCAATTTTGAGGGGTGGCTTGTGGCAGTGGTTAGAGCACACGCCTTGTACCTCTGTGGTCCCGGGTTCGATCCAGGGTTTTCTAGTTATCCTGCCAACCTTTGATAGGTTTTTTCTGGGTTCTCCAGTTTCCCCCATCTTCTAATTAACTAGAATATCTTCATAGGGATTCGCTGTGAGCCCTGAAAATTGTGCATTAAAAAATGCTTACGTTGCAACCTATATATGGGTCTACGGACTTTGGGTTAGCACGCTTGCGGGATGAGGTATAAGCAAGAGTGTATGAAGGTTAGGTTAGGTTGGTATAGGTAGGTTGGGAAAAGAGCCCCCGGGTTAAAACACTGCTTGTGTATAGGACCCGTTAGCTTCAGGATTATTATTATTATTACTTATTGATTCACCCTCATATAAAAAATGAGGATGAGCGATTACTTATACCATTAATGAAATTTTAATAAAAGCTGGTACTGTCAAATCTTGTTATACTGACCTAGTTTATAAGGACGAACTTTATGACATTCCAAAATTCCGTTCTCCTAATTAAAGTAGTCATTCTAAAATTGGTTTGCCTGTATACATGTTTCAAATCAGATAAGAATGTGTCTTTCGTCATTCCTCACCAATCTAACTGGAAAAAGCTGATTGTTGGAGTGGAAAGGGAATTAAGAGTGTTGGACTGGGACAGTGGCGAGACCACCACGTTGGCCCAAGTTGACCATGGCCTCCTAGAAAATCGATTCAACGATGGCAAATGCGACTCCCGTGGCCGGCTCTGGGCTGGTACTCCAAACCAAATGTATTTGCAAATTGTACCCACAATTTACCATCCTTTTTTGCAAACCACCAGGAACCATGTACCTCACTATCAACCCTGAAGTATGGTCCGGCACCCTTTACACCTTTGATGGTGAAAACGTACCGCGAGCCGTGCAGTCGAAAGTCGGCATCTCGAATGGCATAGAATGGACACTAGACGACAAAGTCATGTTCTTCATAGACAGTTTCAAAAGAACCATTGATGCCTTCGACTATGACATAGACACTGGAAATCTGAGTAATATAACTATCAGTCCCATGGTTCTATCATTTTCAAATTTGCATTTCAGTTCAATGTAATATATGAAGGTAACCGACGAGTTGCAGTGGACTTCCAAAAGTTTGACCCAGGCTACCCAGATGGCATGACGAGAGATGCCGATGGAAACCTTTGGGTGGCGAGTTACGGCTCGGGAAGAGTGATCCGTTTCGACCCACAAACAGGTAAGAGATGGTTAAAATACAAGATGTATACTAAAACCGTGTTCAAAGTTCCAATGCGGGGGTTGGAGGTGAAAGGGGAATACAAGTCCATTGGCCAATGAGGGAGAAGTTATAATGCCTTTTGGCATAGCTAGCAGTTGTGGAGGACCACCCTACCCAAGGGAAGGGGCCACTTTAAAGGGAATGGAGGAGTAAAGGTTAGAGGGCGAAAGAAGTGTGCTATTTTTACCATGCTATGAAAAACAGAGTAATAAAAGCAGTCTATGTTCCGTAGCCAAAGGGAAACAAGCAAAAAGAGTGTTGTGTCCATTTCTTTTATATGGAAATCTCCACAGCAGTGACCAAAAATGTCCAACCTTTCTTGAATGAGTTGACTCTATAAAACCAGAATGGACAATAGAACACTGGGCCAATCCTTTCAGTGGAAAAGGGAACAGTGATGTTATCTTGCAAGGGTATAGAATGTGGTAATTCCTGATTGGTTGGTTCGGGCTAGTTGTTACACTCGTGGATGAAAACTGGGTGACGTCAAAGGAAAAATAGGGATACAGTGTTTGAGCGAGGCATTCAAATAGTTTTGATGTGTCGTGTCGATCTTCACGATCAAACCAATGCGCGAAGCAACCAACCCGAACCAGCCTACCAGGAATTGCCACATTCTACCCTTGCAAGGTAGTTATTACCTATATATCTGTTCCATTTTCTAATGAAAGGATTAGCCCAGTGCTCTGTTGTCCCTTCTGGTCTTACAGAGTCAACTCATTCAAGAAAGGAGTGTTCCCAATCATGCCTATTTGGTGAACAATAGAGCACTGCGCTAATCCTTTATTTGGAAAAGGGAAAAATTAGTCTGGCACAGATATACCCACTCCTGGGTCAAAGATACAAACTTCCCCCTTGCGCCTCCACCAAACTCCTTGCCTCTACCCAACAGTGCAACTTTGGACACGGTTTTAGTATAGTATGACAATCTGATGCAACCCTTGCATTGCCAAATTTAACACCGTAGGAAAGGAGATGCAAGACCTGAAGTTCCCGTCCAAGTACACCACATCTTGCTGCTTCGGAGGGCCAGATTTTCAAGATCTTTTCGTAACATCTGCCAGTACAGACCCAAATTATCCTAGCGATCACGATCCCCAAGATGGGTTCCTTTACCAGATCTCTGGCCTTGGTGTTAAAGGGTTACCTGCCAACTACTACGAGGGAAAATGAATATTCCCTTCCTCTACCAATCTGATTATTGGATGTTACTACAAACTGCCTTATTTAGTGTATAGTGAAACCCTGACAACTTTGTCCGGGAGCCTGAGCTATCAATGTGAAACTAACATTTTGCTAGCATTCGTCTTTAAACAATAAAATATTACAAGAATTAGTGGTGGTTACCATTCTATATGTTTTCTAAATGTGTTTCTTTCTAGAGATTATTCAATGTATGTGGGGTATCCGGAAAGTATTAGCCGTTTTTTATTTAAAAATACAAAGCTGTTGTAATGCCAAATATTAATTAGCAAAACATGGAACTGAATAGTTCTTCATATGGAAGCAAATAAGATTCGAACAATTTTATCGTGGTACATATGATGTGATTAACTTTTCCTAGCATCAAGTGCAAACATTGCATCATTACTTATCCCAGCAAATATCAATTACTTCGTAAGTTGTACATTTTTGTGCAT
Organism: Glomeris marginata; assembly: GCA_034696005.1. Taxonomy (NCBI): domain Eukaryota; kingdom Metazoa; phylum Arthropoda; class Diplopoda; order Glomerida; family Glomeridae; genus Glomeris; species Glomeris marginata. The sequence goes on along the minus strand of JAQFZQ010002930.1, from coordinate 8,411 downwards.
AAAAACAGTAGATACATATAGGTATAAAGATAATATGGTTAATTCATAGATTGAAAAACCATAGCCTTTGGATCAAACCCATAGAAAACTGGCAGGATAACCAAGAAACTTGTGAAGGCATGATTGAAATGGGAATAATGCCAAAACATCAACAATTTGTCTGGCACAATCCAATTTCAGTTTGGTGAAAAGTTAAAGAATGTCTGTGTTGAAATTATCGTCTGTGCTAATGTTAGGGGAAGGACCTTTTTGGGACCATAAGCAACAGGCCCTGTTGTACGTTGATATTTGGGCTGGTCAAGTTCTGCGTTGGGATTCCAACACCCAAAAAAAAAACAGACATTAAAACTTTGGGTATGTATGAATACGTATAACCTTATATAAAATATGAAATACAATATGGCAGGCAACAACAGGCTTTTGGCCCAACTAGGTTGCCCCTGTTAAGTACCTATATACCCTCCCCATACTAAAGTGCGAACGCTCGAATGGGTTGCCAAGTGAGGTGGTGGATGCGCTTACCGTGGAGAGTTTTAAATCTATAAATTGGACACATTTTTCAATAGTATAGGGAGGGTATAGGTGCTTGACAAGGGCAACCTAGTTGAGCCATGTGATGTTTTTGCCCGACATTGTATTGTATTGTATCATCTTTTTGCTCCGCCCCTTCCCATAGAATTTACACTTTTGGACAAAAGGTGAAAAATTATCGGATAATGGGGGAGCTTCTCCCCTACTTAATTTCAAAAACGCATAGATCCAAGGTTAGTAGAGTGCATTGATCGAGTGTTCGGCCTATATTGAAAAATCGTCCAACTTTAATAGTTTTACAACTTTCCACGGTAAGCGCTTATCCACCACCTCACTTGGCAACCCATTCCACTCATCCACAACCCTTTGAGAGAAGTGTTGCCACATCCATAGTCAGGGTCTCTGCCTCTGTAATTTGAAACAGTGTCCCCTTGTCTTACTCTCCTCAACAAACTGGAAAAAGTACTCAGCCCCAGTGTAATTAATGTTTTTAATAAACTTAAAAACCTGAATCTAGTCCCCCTGAATTCTACGCCTTTCCAGTGAATCCATCGGGAAATATTCTAGCTCATTACATGGGGTATTAACCATAGTCCCCTTTGAATAACCAGAATACTTGCACATGTACACATGATTGAATGGTATAGTGCCAAATAACCGATATGAAATGCAAGGTCACATGTAACTTAAAACACCGTGCAATATTTATATTATAGATAATATAACTGTATTACTTTACCAAGGACATGTTACCTTACACTTCATATCAATGGTTTTTCTGGTGCAGACCTCATTTCAGTTTGGTGAACAGTTGGAGAATGTCTGTATCGAAATTATCACCCGTTTTGAATTTGGGGGAAGGCCCCTTTTGGGACCATAAGCAACAGGCACTTTTGTACGTTGATATCTATGCTAGTCAAGTTCTGCGCTGGGATTCCAGCACCCAAGAAACGGACACCAAAGCTTTGGGTATTGTACCAAACGGATACTTTAAAATTCTGAATTAAGTTACAGTGTTGAAAATTGAAATTAAAATAAGGGATTTTCAATTTTCAACACAATTTCAGGAAATTCAGGAGAAAATTCAATTATTCAGGAATCTCAGGAGGTAATCTGCCTTTTCAGGAATTTAAGGAATACTTCCAGCCCTGATATTAACGCAGCGCGAAAATAAAACCCCAAGAAACATTTCAACTTCTATAGCATTAGACCCCTATATAGAATGCAAATTTGTTTATGAGGGTTATCCTTTTCACCTGTCATATGTTACAACTGGAATTTGAATATACAAACTATAGCAGTTAAACTTGTATACATCTTTCAAATCAGATAAGAACGTGTCTTTCGTCATTCCTCACCAATCTAACTGGAAAAAGCTGATGGTTGGAGTAGAAAGGGAATTAAGAGTGTTGGACTGGGACGGCGGTGAGACCACTACGCTGGCCCAAGTTGACCATGACCTCCCGGCAAGCACGTTGAACGATGGCAAATGCGACTCTCGCGGCAGGCTTTGGGCTGGTACTCCAAAGTCCAAACCAAAACTAACTTCCAATAATTATACCCTCAATTTATGATCTTCTTTTCCAAACCATTAGGAACAGTGCACCATGGTACTAAACCGGAATTACTGCCGGGCACCCTTTACACCTTTGATGATGGGAAAGTGCCACGAGCCGTGCAGTCGAAAGTTGGCATCTCGAATGGCATAGAATGGTCCCTGGATGACAAAGTCATGTTCTTCATAGACAGTTTCAAAAGATCCATTGATGCCTTCGACTATGACATTGTCACTGGAAATCTCAGTAATGTATTTTCAGTGTGGTAGACACCCCATTCACATACAAGGCAAAACATGTGACATGCCATTACGTATTTACAAAAAAACTCCTATTTACAGGGTTTTTTAATAAGTTACAATCACAAATGATAAGGATCTTGTTGCTAACGGGTCCTTTACACAACCAGTGTCTTAACCCGGGGGTCTCATCCTAACCTATTCCTTAATCTCGCAAGCAAGCGTGCTAACCCGCAGTCTGTAGACCCATATGGGTTGCAACACAAGCATTTTTAATGCACAATTTTCAGGGTCCACAGTGAATCCTCAAGAAGATATTCTAGTTAATTAGAAGATGGGGAAACCGGAGAACCTGCAGGGGTTGGTGTCCTGAAGTCCCTTTGTCCTCTATAGGGGTTGTGACTTAGAGCAATTCAATTACCTTACCGTTAAACTTGCACTTGAGCCGACTGTACCAATATATGAAGGTAACAGACGAGTTGCAGTGGACTTCCAGAAGTTTGACACTGGCTACCCAGATGGCATGACGAGAGATGCTGATGGAAACCTTTGGGTGGCGAGTTTCGGATCGGGAAGAGTGATCCGTTTCGACCCGCAAACCGGTAAGAAATGGGGAAAATATTAGTGTTATGAAAACCTCATTAAACAAAATTGCATCAAATCTGAATTGATTACCGTAGGAAAAGAGATTCAACATGTGAAGGTTCCGTCCACGTACACCACGTCTTGCTGCTTCGGAGGGCCAGATTTCCAAGATCTGTTCGTGACATCCGCCAGTGCCCATCCAAGTTTTCAACATCTGTCTCCAACATATGCCAATACCGACCAAGATCAGCGAGATGGTTTCCTGTACCGCATCTCCGGTCTCGGTGTTAAAGGGTTACCTGCCAATTACTACGAGGGAAAATAAATAACCCCCACCAAACAGAATCTTCCCTTCATCTATATAATTGCAACTCATCAATAGGATGGTCGTACATAACAAGTTACTACTGACTTATTTAGCGTAGCGAATCACGGCAGATTTGTTTCCGGGAGCCGTATATAGCAATCAACGTGCGACTAACATCTCGTTAACGTTCGTTTCAAAATAATAATAATCATAAAAAATAAAATTCGCTTGCGGTGGTTGCCCTTCTATGTGCATTTTAAATATACTTCTCGAGATGGACAAGATGGACATTCTTCCGTGCCGCTTCGGATTCCGTTCCGGAAGCCATCTGCATCCGCCGTTATAGTTCCCAAAGCATCCGAAACACAACCTGATGATATTTTCACATTGACGAAGGTGAATGGACTGGAACCCTTTCTCGCCACCATGGTCATCATGAGTAAAGATGGCAGCCCCATTGTTAAAACCCAATGGGACATGGTGAATTGTAACACGTCGCTCGGCCCGCTGTTTTACTTGCTCTATCTGTCTTCTAAATCGGTGTACCGTTGCAATTTCTGTGCTGGACCTTGGATCTGGTCATTTTGTTTTCCCCGAGCTGGTTAAGTGCAATTATTGACAATTATATCTATTATTCTTATGGGTGCTCTTGGAGATGCATATGATTCAAGCTTCGACAACGTTCAGAGGCCTGAGCTGGAAAAGCTGCTCGATGACTGCTTCGTCTGCCAACGTAGAAATGTCACCAAGGTCCCTCTCGTTACGGGCAATTTTCCTCAACACTCTGCGCATTATCTTTCCGGACCTTGTCTTTGGAAGATTTGGGGCATCTTGGATGTATTCCGGCATTGCAAAAGGCCCAATCTTAACCCTAACTGTGCAAATGAAACAAAGAACAGGAGAGTAAAAACCCCTTTCTAAACCCGTGAGGGTACAGAAATAAATGTATTCACACATTCATTCGCTCGTTCGTTCAATCATTCGCTCGTTTGTTCATTCATCCGCTCGTTCATTCATTCATCCGTCCGTTCGTTCGTTCATTCATTCATTCATTCATTCATTCGCTCGTTCATTTGCTCATTCATTCATTCAAAACAAACAAGCCTCGATAAGCCATCACCAGTGGGACTTCAATTTCCGATAACCTAAGCGGGTTGATGGCTTAACCCGGGTTTTTTAACATGGAAGTCTATGGAGAATGGCCTTTTAAATTGGGACAACTTATCCAGGTGTCAGCTTATCGAGGTTTGACTGTATTTCCTCATCGAAATCCCCGTACCTTTCATCTTCAGCTCTTCGACAAGTTTGTCGGAGAATTGCTGGCTCTGCAAAAATTATTCACACGGTTCATCGCAACGTACACTTCACGGCTCACAATGAAACTGTAAATCATTAGACGTATACGAACCTCTTTAAGCGTGACAAAGCAATAGATGCATTCCCCTTTGACTGGATGCGGACGGGCCACGACAGCGGACTCCGCAACTGCCGGGTGCTCTATCAACACCGACTCCACCTGAGCCGTGCTCAACAAGTGCCCGGACACGTTCAACATGTCATCCACGCGTCCGGTCACCCACAGGTAACCATCCGCATCGCGTCTGGCACCTACGGTTCCCAAATCCCCATTTAAATTCAACAAAAACCCTACTTCTTGGTGTACCTAACAACTCGCTTACCATCCCCAGTGCAGTAATAACCTGGGAATTTGAGGAAGTACGTTTGTTCAAAGCGCTCGTGGTCCCCGAAAACCGTCCTCATGATGCCTGGCCACGGTTTCTTGAAAACCTGTTTGCATACGAACCACATATTTACTATTATAGTAATGTCCTTCGCACTTATGTATATTCTTTTCATTTCCCGTACCAAGTAGCCTTCACCAGGGCCTTCTATTTCTTTTCCATCTTCGTTGAGGATGGCCGGCACGACTCCGAAAAAGGGCATCGTCTGTAACAAGGTTGAAATTAAACAGTAACATGGAAGAATGTGTTCCCTTCCCACAATGCTTTCATATTCTTCAAAAACATTTTACCGCAGATCCCGGCTTCGTTGGAATGGCACCGGGTAACGGTGTTATCACGTGTCCTCCGGTCTCCGTCTGCCAGAAGGTGTCCACCACCGGGCACCTTCCTTCGCCCACCACTTTAGAGTACCACAGCCAAGCTTCCGGGTTGATCGGTTCGCCAACAGTGGCAAGAACCCGTAGACTGCTTCTGTCACTCCTAAAACAAATTTGCCTTAAAGATCATACTTCTACAATTCAGTCTTCTGCAATATTACTACCTTTTCACAGGAGCTTCTCCGTATTTCATTAAAGCTCTGATTGCTGTTGGCGCAGTGTAGAATTTAGATACTTTATACTTGTCGATGATCTGCCAGTAGCGTCCGGCATCAGGATGAAAAGGAAGACCATCGAACTAAAACCCACTTTGATGTTAAGAACATTGGGCACCTTCCTTACTTTTATGTTAATGTACTGAGCACCCAAACAAAGATTTTTCGGCAGAACATGTAAATGTGTATATGTAAGAATGTAAAACCCCTTTGTAAACCCATAAAGGTAAAGTTCGTTCGTTCGTTCATACGCACTCACAATAACACTAGTTGCTCCGTTGAGCAGAGGACCATACGTGACGTAAGTGTGTCCAGTAATCCAACCAATGTCAGCCGTGCACCAGTAAATATCCCCAGGATGGTAATCGAAAACGTATTTGAACGTGGTGGCGGCGTACAGCATGTAGCCCGCGGTGGTGTGCACGACACCTTTCGGCTTCCCGGTCGATCCACTGGTAAATAAAACATAATAATTTAAATGTTTAAATTCAATAAATACTCTGTTGCTTCACTGCTTACCTGGTGTACAGCATGAACAAAGGGTCTTCGGCATCAACCCATTCCGGTTCGCATTCGTTATCGGCTTTATCCATCGCGTCGTGCCACCACACGTCTCTTCCTTCGGTCCACGCAACCTTCAAGTCAAATTCTTTATGTTACAAACGGGAATTTTGCATTTATTATTTCTAGTCAACAAGTGGATCACCTTGCCGTTGTCATACGCCGCACGTTTGCACGGCGAGTCCGTCGCGGTTGTCCCGTTCGCAACGGACTCGAGGTGTTTCACCACGATGCAGGTTTTAACTACATGGCCTCTGTTTATTCAAATCAAAAAATGTGTTAAAAAGTATAGAAACCCAAGTAACATTGTTGATACGTATCGAGCGTAAAACCTCTTCGAACACGTTGTCAGCGCTTCGTCGACGATCTCCTTCAAATTGATCAACTTCTTTCCTCGCCAAGTGCCATCTGTCAATCCATTAGATACAAAGAGACAATTAACATCTTGTTCATCCACTGGGAAACCCATAATCCACTTGAGCCGTATAACACTAGTGCAAAATAAGTTAAATACTGTAATAAAAACCCATTTACATTCATAAATTTCGAATTATTTTACTTTTTACTCAAGTCTTATTTAATTTTCTTAACTATTCAGGACTGTGGAACCTGATTTAGGGAAAAAATATAGAATGAAACAGGAAAATAAGTTATGTATAATAAATTAACAGCATTCATTATGACTTGAGTTTCCGGTTTTCAACGAAGCCTTCAACATTTACGTATTAAATTTCTAAGAGGGCAATCGGCCAGCTAACCTTGCATGCATTCACGTATTACATTTAAATCAAGGCACTTGTTCTTGAAATATTTTTTCCTGGTAACTGACACATGCTATCTGTTGGCATATACTTCATTCAACAAGCCTTGACCACTGAAACCGTAGACGCGTGAAGTTAGTCACACCACTCACTAGTTGTATCTATACGGATAATATAGGTACTATGGATTTTATGAAAGTTAATTAAAAGAAAACTGGGGAAATATCATGATATCCCATTTATTATCTTCACACGGTATAACAAACCCATCAAGATTAGATATGATACGAAACCAGGAAATTGAAAAGCATTAACATTTGGCAAATTATATACATATATAAAAGCTCAAACTTGATAACATGGAATGCAATGAAATCAAAAATAGTTCATTCACACAATATTTCTTTGAAATAAAATATAACTGAAAATACGCAACTGTTACGGCAATTTAAATATTATTTTACTTTTAAACTTTAATTTTCGTATAATGTTTTAACAATGTATGTACTTCATGTGAAGTTAACGTTTTAATATGGCAAACCAAAGGCCAAACTATTTACAAAAACAATGGTGCTATGAACTTAAATTAAGAGTACGTACTTACCCAATAAAAAAACACGGAACTAATTAAATGTTGTGATGTCCAGAGGAATAACAATTAATATTTTTTGTGCATTCAAGTATCATTACCAAATGTACAATAGTGAAACCTGTTCTTATCTCAAAAACCCAGAAATGTTACTAACCCGTAATTTGGATCTCACATAAAATTCAAACAATGAAATTGCCATTTTGTGTGCCAAGTATCATCTCCAAACACTGTAACGTAATTAAACCAGCTGGGCAAACTTGCTGAAGTATGTGCATACTTTAAATGAAGTAGGAAGTTTTATGTAGGTACACTGCCATGCAATTAACATATGGATTATGTGTTATAATATACAACGCAATATGTTGGGCAACAGCAGACTCTTGCCTAAGTCACACAAAAACTAAATAATCGTCCCATAATATTGAAAAACTCATCAAGATTCTTCTTAAATACTTGTAGTAATTTGTTAATTTATAGGGGAAAATACAGACCTGCAGTGACCAGCAAGCAACACTGCGAGTCGAGGATCCTTTCGGCCAAGGAGTCCGCCGAGAAACCTCCAAACTGCAAATTAATTTTGAAATAATAAGTAAAACACCTATAACAATTAGAATTTGTTTCAATCAAGTCCAAAACCTTACAACAATAGAGTGGACAGCTCCCAATCTTGAGCAGGCCAGCATGGAGATGACCAATTCAAACACCATGGGCATGTAGATGGCAACCCGGTCACCCTTTTTAACTCCTGAAAATTAATACCATACATAAGTTTCACTGTATCAATATTTAGTTACTCGAATTGCACACATATGAATAATTAAGACAAAACTTGATTTGATTATTGTACAGTTGCTTCATGAACATGACATAATTAAAGGTGAACTGACAGGGTTTTGTAAGGTACCCTGATAATTGGTTTGTAAGTAGCTATTTGTGTCCCTTATA
>JAQFZQ010002929.1:0-12202 GCA_034696005.1 Glomeris marginata | reverse complement strand
AGTTGTTGCACAACATAAAATTAGTGTAATGAAGCATGTTTCAGAATCGTAGCAGTAACCTATGAATTTATTTGCATATTTCTTGATGCTAGCTATGCCTAACAGCATCCTTGTGGTCAGCTTTCCTGCATGACCCTAGCAGATATTTTACCAGAGATTGTCCAACCATGTCTTCTATACTAACAATTATTATATTCAAATATCATGGATATTGTTTTCCTTTTTCCTTGCATAATGTGCATATGCATATTAGTTTATACAGCTTGCAACAACATGGGTGCATGCTATCCCAAGATGCAATTCGAGTTTCTGCTTATGCATGCAGATGATACGCCCCTAGCATATTACCAAGCCTTAATTTAGCAACTCCTTTTAACATAACAACCTCTTTGATGTTACTTTTTTTGTAAACTAGGTAAGAGCCACATGTCTATACCAAAGTTCTCGATTCTGCGTAGGCAGACTTTTACAATAAATGTCATCTTTCTTATGCATTTTCTTTGTTAGTACCATGTGATACTAAAACTTCGCCATTGTATATACAATCTCTGGTCTAAAATTATAAAATTGAGTAAACATGGTGACTTATTGGCACCATGTTGGTGAATCTGCTTTAAATCTGAAATCCTAAAACTAGGCTTTAATAGTGTTTCCATTGTTTGGTGCATGTTTAAAGGGGTCTTAGCTGCATTGCTGCCTTGGATGTACGTGAAAGTTCTATATCATTGTTATTGAATGGCATCATGAATAACTTTGCATTTATTGTTTGTGTTGTTGAATGTAAGTTTAGATAACTTTCAGTGGAGTTGCAACGAGCTTTTTGGGTGTGTGTTAAATAGGCTGTTCCTTAAAAGCAAACAATGAGCCCATTTTTGCACTGTAGTACTTCAGAGCGTGATTTACGATCTCTTGTGCACACTTGATTGAGTGTTTGAGCAGAATGCCACCGAGGTCATTGAAGATAACTGCACAGTAAAATTTTACGGTTATTATTACGATGCAGCAGCATTGTGGAGCAGAAAACAATAAAACATTGCGCAGTTAAAATGCGATCAATGCAGCAGTTTATATATGCATCGGTGTCTATTAAGACCAATATTAGGTGCATGCATTACTATATTACTGCATATAAACGAATCTCTTGGGGCAAGTAATCACCAAGTTCATACAACACATTAATCGATTCAGATTACCTGGTGCATTAATAAGGAAGCATTAATTTAACTCCAGTGGAAAGCTGGACAGATTTTACATTGAACTCCGACTAAAATTTACACTAGTTTAAGATTTCCAATTAACAGTCGTATATCTTGTTATTGGTTAAAATTCTTTCAGAAATTGAATATAATTGAAAGGATCTGAATGAATGAGATAAATGGGATGTTGTGTAAAAAATCTAATGGGAAAACCTACCAAGTGTATCAATTAAATTTAAGAGATCATTAAGTTGTGGTCAAATAATTTAAGGACTAATTGAGGTTTAATAGGTGAAGGAAATAAATTGGTTTGTTAAGTAAAAGGATATTAAAATCGAGGTAAGACTTATAATAACTTTAGATGTGTTATTTTATAGCCCATGGGGAATAAAATCAGTTGCATCATAGGAAGCAAGACTTGTGTGAAATGGCTAAACAGCTAATAAATATATTGTTATACATAATAGCCTAAACTTGTGGGAAATATTTGGAAAATATACGTTGAATGGCGTTTGGACACTCCAACGGGAATGAAGTCATTTGGATAGAATTTGTGGGCTTTATTATATGAAGCGTTGGCTCGCTCGTCACCCACGCTACTCGCTTGTTTGTACATACAATACCAGGATGACTGTTGCTGGATTGTGTAACTCACACCTCTTGGTTGTATATACCTGTAAGGGTTGTCTTGTACAGCCTATAGACCTGGGCTTAGTAAATGTTAGCTACCTCAAGTAGCATTGATGGTATTAACCGGTATTAACATCAAGTGACCAATACTTTGTAAGGTACTTTCTCGCTGTTGACAACGGAACCTTGCACTTGTCTCCCTCGTGGTTTACCGCGAGTTTGGAGACGGAATAAATGATTCGGGTGGAATAGGACTGATTAGGAAGTTGGGACCCTTATGTTCAAACGTTGATCCTTTTCGTCACCCACACTACCTCTTGGCTCCTCTTCTATCTATTTACGGCTGGTGCGTAGACCGTGGTCTGTGTTACCACACTAACGAGAGTACAAGCAGCAATGAGCTTTGTTGTGTGGCGCCTTTTATATACTCTCTGTTGTTTACCAGTTCTCGAAGCTTCCACACTCCCCAAGTTATTCTTAGGCATATCTCCGCTTATGGATTAAGATTGCCTGGTTTCTTCTGAAACGGCTTTATTTATGAGTTTGGCTATTCCTTTTATTCCACTAAACATCTACGGATTATACATACTGTATATTTAATTTGAAACACTAAATACATTGAATTCTTTTGCTCGTATAATTTGGTGAAACTTGATATAATTACACACGTGAAAGCCACTTATAGGCACAGTTGGGTATTCTGTGACTTATATGTACACGTCTGAAAAACTGGAAGAAAAGGTTTCGTTTCTCGACTCAGTCAGCTACTCTTACCTTGCTTTTACGGATTTCAATCAATAGAAATGTTTACTCTCCAGTATCGATCGACATGAAGTTGATACGTAGGTATATAGTAGCATGCAGGCAACTGAAACACGTGTCATAAATTTCTCAGTATTTATATTCATCGGAGCGTATGACATATGATGCACATTTTTCAATATACAATATGCTATGTTTAAATTTTAAAATTTGATAAAGCCATATACATGCACCTATTGTTATTGCAGTGCTCACGAATAATTAACGATATACGATTTTGATCGAATCTAGATGTGACATATACCTATCCCAATTCACCTGCAATAAATTAATATTGCAACTAAATATGAGTTTTCATGGGCCAGATGTGCCACTCTAATGTGAATTCAATGAACAAGTTGAAAATTGATGGTCACTAATTCAAAAGTATTTTTCACAATTGTGATATAATCAGTCATATCTTTGTGTAGGGCTACATATGAATTTCTAAATATTATATATTAATACTCCCTTATAAATCATTATGCACAAACACAGTGAAGAATATATTCATATATCCTATATTTATGTGATGTTATTTATATCTCGAACTACTATAACAATAATATGTTATTATTAATAAAACATATAACATTGTTTTTTACAAAGCTGTTTGAAAATTTCCAAATCTGAATTCCAATGTTGTTTCATCCATAATTCATATTTTGTTTTTTATTTTGGTAAAAAATATATAGTTTCAAAATAAAAATAATATCTAATAAAACGTGCTTCAGGGCTTGCATATTAAAAATATTTTTACTACATTACATATTCATATATTTCATATTTATTTTTTTGTTTTACACATTTTTTTAATACTTCAATGTGCAGTTTTTTTAAGTTAAAGCTGAATAATTGAGTAGGAAGTTTGAAAAATGCGAAGGTTGTTCAAAAAAGCTTTCCAGACTTGTGAATATAGAAGTTCATTATTTAAGGAATTCTTCCCTGCACAATTGAATGTTAAAAAGTTGTAGCCTGCAATTAGTGCGCTGTTCTCGTTTATTGTCAAGTTTTGCAGTTCTCTATTGGCCACATTTCCATGGCTAAAAAGCATTGAAAGGGACGAAGAAAATTCAACAGCTCCCTTGTTTGCCATTTGCTATCGCAACTCACGACCAACAGGAGAATATGAAAGCGACTTGCACACGTACTATAAATATGAATGAATAGTGCTCATTACAGTTTTATGAACTTCGATTTAGCCAGAGCTATACATTGAAACTCATGCTGACATTGCACTGTCATGCAAGCTTCTGATTAATATATTGTCATCTTACTCTGTTTTGTCTATTACACCACATGTGAGCATCTGTATTCAAAGAGTAGCTGCTGACATGTATGCATATTTAATTTCACATTGTCATTCTTGTATCCATTGCTGGAAATTCAGTTTCCCACTGTAATTTATACTGTAGGATTGTGCAACAATGTATTTATGATGCATGTTGTAGGCCTAGTGTAACTTAATACTTAAAGCGAACAGCATTGTGATAATAATTTATTTTAAATATAATTTAACTTCAAAAGTTTAATCTTCCAAACTTGTGTATGACAATTATATATTTGTTTATAATCCTTAATATAGCGACATTATTAATGGATGGCCCCTAATATGTGGGAAACATGACTTATTGCTTGTTCCAATATTTCTGAAGAACTCCTTCAAAAATAGATTAATATTAGTATTGTTATTAGTCACCTTGACCTATAATATTCGAATATTTTAATAAATTCGGTTATATTCTATATAGAAAATAAACTATTGCATAGAAATCTATTTAATATGTAAAGTTGACTGAAAAGGATCGAGATGATGGACAATGAGAAACAATATGCAGTGTAATGCAATTTAATCCATAAACTGGGTTTTTTAGAAAGTTAGAGTTTCTAAATGAAAACGCAGTGGAGACACTAAATGAAACTTTCCATAAAAAATAACTGTTTCACAGGGAATTTGCAAATTCGGTTATATCTTGCGTGAATAACAAGTGGCTTATAAAAATCGAGTTTCATTTTGCATTTTTCCTTCAAAAGCTTGATCCGAGTTGAGATGCCATACATCATGTTGCCAGCTTTGTGTGCAATGGTATGATTTTTGTAGTAAATCCGAATTTAAGTGCACTTAGACATGTTCATTTTAGCATTCGCAAATGCGATATGCATGAAGAGGTTACACATGCATGTATATGTACCTACATACATATGTATATGCATGCAGTATATTCAAAGATAGTGGAAATGCACACATATCTCAGTTGAATTTTGATAGCTGCGACACCAATTATTTATCGTTTCTGGCTCCCACTTTTGCCGCTCTTTATTTCTTTTATTTTATCGCTGCTCTGAAATATCGTCAAGGAAACGGAAATATAAGTTGTGTATAACTCGACGGGAAATGGTTTGGAAAGCTGCATATACAGTGCATGTAGCCTCTTGAATATCTAACATTTCCCCCCTTCTGTACTCTACTTATACTGCCACTTGTCGCAAATTCAGCTTTTCACATTTTCACTGTATAAGAATTGTGCCTTTAAAGATGAAATCTCAGAACAGTTGCATTATTGATTTCTACACCATTTCATGTACTATTTAGTATACCTATACATTCCAAGTTATTAATGTACCCTATATGTACTTATACTTATTAATTGTGGGAATATATGTAGGCCTGTTTTGAATATTTATGTTTTTGAATGATGTGACTGGCGTAATGGCGTCTGTTTTGAGAGAACTTATTTTCAACCAATCGTATTGCATAATTTGCCTTACTACAGCCTCCATATTGGCAATGGGAGGTGCTTATTAGTGAAAATAGTTAAGTGTTTTGGGAGCTATAGAGAATATTACTTCAGTGTGGCATAATTTTGAATGGACAACTATTAAATATAATTTTTGATAAACATCCATTATACATTTTATTTCAATTACTTATTGTTTTTATTAAAAATATCTTTAATTTTAATTTTGCATATATTGAAGCGACAATGTCACGTGACAAAGCAGGCAGTAGGAAAAGAGTAACTATACAGGGTGGTTCGCTTCGGGTGCTTTGGCCTAGTAACTTTGTAACGGTGAAAGATAGCAATGAATTAACCTTGATCCCGTCACTCAAGGTCATGTGAAATACCATTTTTGGAATCGGCATAGGGCACTTCCTATTCACTCCCATTACCGTTACTTACTTAGCTTTCACCGTTACAAAGTTACTAGGCCAAAGCGCCCGAAGCGAACCACCCTGTATATATAGGAGCTAATTTACTATACTATTACTTATGAAAATGTAACTTGAAGATGATATAGCTTTAAAAATAGATTTAAAATGTATTGTTGTGTTTTGACAAAATATTTATAGGAATTTCTCCAGTCACATGGGACATATATGATGAAATATTGTTTCATATTTCGAATATTCCCTTTAATGTGTTTTTGCTCATCGATCGAGTAAGTCGATTTTGATACGGATCATTTCCGAGAATTGCCAACGTTATTGCTTCTGAGGAATAACTGATCGAATTTAAACGCAATTTATAAAATGTGGGTGTTGAGTTTCATTTTCTAAAAGTGTATATATACACACATACAACACCGATTGGATTGGTGTTGTGTGTATCGTTTTGCCTCCCGTAGAGATTGTTGCCAATTTTCATCAAGTTACGTGAGTATGTGATTCCATAAATATCCGTGAAATAAAAGCCTAGATTGCAAAATATCGATTTCCATTAGTTTTGAGTTATCGTTTGAATTCACCCTTTATGAATAACATTATTTTTGATATTATATACGTATATAGTACCTATAATCAGTTCGCCCGAATAAAGACAGATATATGAGGGAATGTTTCATGTTGTGCACTTGGCTTAAATTTCCAAAAGTTTGTATAGTATTACTTTTTCCGTGGTATTTGAGAGCATTGCATATCTGGATTTCGTTTTATATTATGTTATAACGTCCTTTATTGATGCTCCCTCATACTTCTACACTGTCCCAAGAGAAAAAGAGTGCCAACCTGGAGACTTCTCTCTTCGGACATTGTACACCCCCTGGCAAAAAGTTCGGAATTTTTCATCTCTCCTACAAACAAATTTTCCATTGTCATCACCATATTGCAAATATATTGTTGTTGCATTTCTAAAGATAATATGGTATGCCACTCTTCTTCAATCTCATGTCATTCAACCTATCACTGTTCTTTTGCACACTGTTACATACCATGTGTCACTACTCCCTGTACAATTGTCATGTATACAGTGTGATTCAGAATAACTGAATAATTGTTATAAATGGGATGTGAAGTTAGAAATGTGATTACTCTGGCATGTATCATACAATGTAACAGGTAGGAAGCCTTCCATAAATGTGTTTCATTGGTGTGGAAAAATTGGAACACTAATTTGGAACACAACTTTTGAATGGATCACATTAGAGGGGTAGTTACAATTGAGAAAATGTTTGTGGCATAAAACTGGTCAGAACAAAACAAGAATGGCTCAAATCGGTTAGAAAACAATGGAGAAATATGGCCAAGGACAATGAGCTGTGCCGGAAAGGCTATATAAAATTTCTAATTAAAATAAATGTTCTTAAAAATGGTGTTTTAAGATCTTTTGGATTTGAATACCAGTATACCCTGTATATTTGTTCATATACTGTAAACATTTGATGCAATAGTTGAATATAGATAGTGTATTTAGGATATTGGGAAATTTCATGCAGGATACATATATGCCTGAAAGGGATACAAACTATTTCCCAGAGGTTATATATAGAACCATTGTATTTTATACATGTATATCCTGAAGAGGTTTTAAAAGATTAATTAGCTTTTGCTTTGTTTTTGAGCATCCGTCTTTGAGTATACAAAGGATGTAATTGAATTTTAAATTAGATTAATTTCGAGAAGATACATCTTGTCTAAACAGTTTCCATGTGAATAATTGACTGATTTGCTTTGATACTGTTAGTACACAAAAAGTGTTTTATATTACTTATTGTTTATACTTTCCAAATGTAATTAGTATAACTAGCAGGAAATCATTTATAATTCATGAATCTCATACAATGCTATACTATATGGTAATTTGTTTAGATTGCTCTATTGTATACCTAATTCAAACATTGGTGCACGTTTAAAAGCACTTCGATGTCCATAGAGACGTGACTGGATTTGCAGGATTTCATTGGTTTAGGGTGGGAATAAGACAACATTGCTGCACAATAAGTTTCAAAAAATACTATAGCGTATATTTTAATAGGATATTATAATAGCCAACTATATACACTGTCAATGAAAAAATGCAAGCCACGAATTTGTATGGAAATATAACTTACTTGAATTTGTTGAAACTTGCTTTTAATTTGGCACAATGAAATTGCTTCTTCCTCGAAATGGCTCAGCTCTTGCTCCGAATTCCACTGTTTTTATGTTAGACACCAATTTTGTCTTCCAATTCTCTGGCAAATAACTTTCCTTCCTAAACCTTGTTAGAGGTCTTAAGTTTTACTTTATTTTCCCTCTCTATTCAATAGCCAATATATGCATAATACCCTGCTACTTGGCATCATAATTAGTGTATGTACAATATATGGCTGCAATTAACTGTCTGAGATATCTATAATTTATTTGTAAAAGAGTTTTGATAAATATACCTTTGTATAACATTATCACATGTTATGGGTATCTTAACATTTTGTTATTTGTATTGCTGAAGTTAAAGGTGAACTGACAAGGTCTTGCAACATACCCTGAAATGTACTAGCATTTGATTACCGCTAATTTAGGAACATTGTCTGAAAATTTGAGGCCATTTGAAGCATTATTGTGGAGTGTACTACTGAGTAGTATATTGTGAGATACGTACACTGGAGCGCCATTGACAAGCTCTGCCATTGGCTGAAATTGCAGAAGCGCTTGGCCTCATTGGCTGAAAATTCAAATTTTGCCTAAACTGGACACTGTGACACCAGAGCGGTGACACCGTCCTTCCATGACGCCCTCTTTAACTGCTCGTAACTTTTCGTAACAATTTTTTAAAAAATTGTTGTTTGGCCAATCGTTTTATTGGCATCAATTCTATAGAATTACACACTTTCCAGGGTATGTTACAAAACCTTGTCAGTTCACCTTTAAAATAAGAAAAGAAATTGGCTGTGTAGGCCTGAAAGAGCGAATCTGTAGTTTTCCTCGAATTGAAAGTTGTATGAGAAATGGAAAAGAAAGTGAAAGCTGCATGGGGGCCGGCTTTTGAAAAGGGAACAAGCAAGTAAAAATGTGCATGGCCGCAAAAGCCAGAGCCTCTGAATTGAGCAAAATGGAAATGTGGCTGGGGCAATCCCTGCAGATGGTAGAAAATAACGAGCAACATCACGTTTCCCACGTGTGGAATGACGAGATTTGGAAATGTCTTCGTGCTTGGCCTGGACAAAAGTGTTGCATTCGAGCATCTTGGGAAATCGACAGAGCTGGGTGAGCTTTGAATAAAACTCACCAAACTCTCTCTCCAGCTCTGTTGCACATGACAGCATTTTTCTCAGCTATAGTACACACACACACATGCACATATATTTTTTTTTCTGGTGTTACTTTGTTGGCAGCACAAAAGTGTATATAGCAGTAACTGTTTGCACAAATTCCCCGATATGGATTTGCATCATAATACGTGTGGCATGATTGCACCGAAAGGCGGAAAACACTGGATACACTACTGGGTTTGTTGAATTTGATCCCACATATATATAATAGAGAGAGAGAGGGAGAGAGAGTTGCCCTATGGGACATGTTGCTGCCTTATTTAACTTGCTCGTCATGTGTGCCACATTTTCCCACCGCTGGCTTGATTATTTCGTATTCGCCATGCACGAGTGCTTTTCGAGTATCCTGGAGTGGTTTAGCATGTTAGGTATAGGATGAGTAGAAATAGAAAAATGTGTTGCTCCAGTTTGTGACACCGGTGTCATTCGTTTTTCAAAAAGTAAATTGAAAACGCCTTTTCGCATTTCAAACTGCACATGAAACAAGTAATTTCACTCTGCTGCATGCCCAGCCTTCGAAATGAAGAGCTGCCAAATTGTAATCGTGTGGTATATGTTGGAAACAGAGTTGAAAAGTATGTACCTATACAGTTCAAATCAATGATATTCATTTATTTTATAAAGAAGTGGACCGCTTGGCATGTATGAAAATAAACCAGACAAATGTAGCAGCAACCTGCCCTAAGTGCTAACCCTTAGTAAATGAGGCGTTGCTTCACTGCAGCACACATCATTCATATTGGATCCTACATTTCAAAACTTTCTGTACAGTTTATAAATGCATCAAATTTTCTGAAAATAATGTTGATTAACTAAATCGGCTGTGCTTTTCAATCGCCTAATTGGAAATTGTGCCCCATCTTCAACGATTCAAAAGTTAGAATTGGAATGACCTTGAAAACGACGTCTAAGGTCGTGTGCGATGTGATTTTCGGATTCCCCATACCTAACTTCCTATTCGATCGTTGACCCCGTACAATGCTATCCATCCCCGTTTTCCAGATATTTCAAATTGTTTCAGACTTTCGTCTCACCCTGTATACATATAGTCAATTTTATAATTTTTTGAAGAAATGTTTGCATTGTTTTGTTTTCATCATTCCATTATTCAGTTTTTCTTAATTGATGTAGTATATTTAAAAAAATGATTCTAATTTGTAATTTTTAAAGAAATTAGGGAAACATTTATTTATATACTGTACTTTGTTAATACGTATCTAAAGTCAGGTATGATCTTTTACATTCACCGAAGCGGACACAACAAGTTTTTAATCTTTACTCGTGTGTGAAACTCTCTAGGGCTTATTACTCAATCAAAACATCCATATCATGTTTCATCTTGAATGACATCTCATTAATTCGTCATTAAAAAAATTCATATATTCTTCCGAGTAGAATAGATAATGAGCTACTCGATCCTGAAGTTGATTTTGTCTGCAATGTAATTATACATGCAGTAGGTAATTATAATATTTTTTATTTGAGTACAGTAAAAGTACAGGTATCACTATGATATATCAGTATCAATATTTATACGTATATGTACCCAGGGTGTACAAAAATATTTAGCCAATTTTCAGTGGCAATGCACGTTTGGACACCCTGTATAAATTGCAGCATAAAAATAAACACTTGTTCACAAAATTCGCTCGTTTGTACATCCAATTAATTAGATATGTCTTACAATGATAATTTAAAACAGCACTTGAGGGTTACAATACTTCCATGATCAGGAATGTTGAAATATCATATCTGAAATCATATACAGTCTTAAATGTGTTGGAACATAAGAAATGTGAATAGACAATTTTTCCTTTAGAAATATTTGATTTTAATTTGCAGCAAGGATGCATGCAGCAGGTCTGCATCTGAAGTCATAACATGCAAGTCTGTGATGTAAATACTAGATCTGCAGCAGAATGCTTCATATTTAACACTTTAAAGTTTACATACATATGTTTAAACATTTGTGAAATATTCTGCAGCCAGTCTTCCTGCATGCTTGATGCATATTATTTTAAAGAGCATAATTATAACTGGTACAGGAGGAGGAATACTCATTTTCAATACTGCTGTTCAACACATTATAATTTTCTGATATTTCAAATTCCATTGGTACATTTGACATTGTATATAGGTATAGGTACATTGTTCATATTGGATGAAACATTTTTCTTTATAATTTACAGCATTATAGTTGTGTTTGCCCATTCATAGCTTGGTGATAGAGTTGTAAGCCAGGTGGCATTGGAGAAGTTAGCAATGGAAGTGCTAGGAGTAGAAGTCATCGGATAGATTGTATTAATGGCCGAACATGGTTTGAGCAATGGTTTTCCCATAATCTCATCCAGTAAATATGCTATTCCTGACCCTGTTGTTAGCCCTATGCTATAAGACAGGGTCATGATGTTCCCTGTCCAAAATAGTATAGAGCAGATTCAGGCAAAGCAAAGCATGTGTTTATACTAAATACAGTACACTGACCTGTGAGTTCCCTCAACTCGTCTGGAACTTTGGAAGGTGCCACAATCATGGGAACACTTCCAAAAATGCCATTTGTGATTCCCAACACGAGTGAAAATACCATTGGCCATCCTTCACCCGGTATAAGAGGCTTAGTGCGAGGAGATGCACACATAACCAAAAGTGGTACAAGGACCACTCTTCCCAACGAGCACAATAGAAGTTGTAACCGGGTCCATTCATAGGGAACCGATGCCAATACCTATACACAGAGTCAATATAATTCTACTTTACTTTGCTTACATGCAGTACTTGACAACTATACAAAGATTTCACTGATTTAAAGGTGAACTGACTGTTATTTTTTTCCTCATCCAATTTGTACGAAAATAGGGGCATTAATTTTTATGTTTGTTGAAATTACTGTTTTTGAATTAATAGGATAGGAGGTTGGAGGTCAGAGGTCAGATAACATCATACAACTTAAAATTAATTACCCCAATCTATTTGACCAATTTCAGTAGGCGTGTCCTTTTGCCAATATGGAGGCCGTGTTGTGGATAACAGTGCAACCTTATTGGCTG
>JAQFZQ010002928.1:0-12208 GCA_034696005.1 Glomeris marginata | reverse complement strand
CATATCAACATGCACAATCCTGCGTGGAAAATCCTGCATGCTATGCACAGTTGTGCATGACGTTTTTTTACTGGGCAACAAATTTAGGAAATTTAAGGTTATTCCGTGTTGTTTTACATTCATTGTTCTTTTATCGCATTGTGCATGTGATTAATTGAGGCTGACTTGGTAGAGATATTGTTTTGTGGAGGCGATTACAGCCCCCAGCCAGAAACAATAGATGAACATCAGTCACCGAAACAGAATTGATTTTGTTTTCTTCCCCTACTGCACAAGATCTGCAGCAAACTAAATTAATTCACACTCATAGTCACTGCTTGCTGATAAATTCTGTTACTGTCTAGGGAGGCCCGTTGATTGTGACATTTTGGAAAAAAATTGATACGACATAGGTTCCATTTCGTCCATGGCCCTCGTGAGGTTTAGATTGGATACACTGGCACAGGGTTTTTTTAATGCCATTTGCAGTCCAACCGCAATATTTCAACTGACATTCTTACAAAGGGCACGAATTGTTGAGCCTCTGGCAACATGTGGCCCAGATGTAATTTTTTCCTCTATTTTCATTTCACTCTATATCGTTGAAGTTATCATTTATTCTGCACCGATTCTGGCAATGAATTTTGTTGTAAACAACATTTATAAAACGGATTTGTAATACTGTTACTTTTGCTCATATTTCATTTCATTTTGATATCAAGTTCAGTTTGAATTAAGTTAATGGGCAATATTCTTCAATTTCCTGCAGTTGAAGTCTAGCGTCTCAATCACATTTATGAAATTTCAGATACTGGACCAGAAATAGTGACTGCCTTTGCGGAAACTACTGTAGAGCAAGGCCAAAGTGTGTCTCTAGAATGCAGGGTTTCTGGGAACCCTGCACCAAGAGTGTCTTGGAAATTGGACGGACAAGAAGTGCCCTTTATTCATCGCATGAATGTGCGATCTTATATCATGGCTCAAGGAGACGTCCTAAGCCGAATCAATGTGACTGAAATTCGTGTTGAAGACGGAGGTATTTACTCCTGTGAGGCAACCAACAAAGTATCGCATGCTGTGTATGCTGCTCGTGTCAACGTCTGGGGTATGTATGAACGAACTATGTATATACTATATTGACAAAATGATTAGTTTTTATTATAGCGTCCACATATTAAAAAGCGAAATCTAGACCTGCATTTAAATAACTTAAACCAACTATATGCATATATGTATGTGCATAATAAAACCTTGGATGTTTCTATATGTGGTATTGTTGCTATACTAGCTCTTTTCAAGCGAGACTTTGCACCGCAACTCGCTGCCGCAGCCGCCCGCCGTCCTACCCCGCCCCGCCGCCCCACTGCAAAGTCTCGCTTGAAAAGAGTATAGTTTCTTGAATTTACCAAGGAAAAGGCTGCAACACCAACAACTATATACGCATGTATCAGTCAACTGAGAACTAAAAAAAAAAGATATTCCTCTTAAAAAACGTATACATATGCAATTGTTCACAAAGAAGTAGTTGCGTGCAAACAACTGAAACGTGAAAAAGGAGCCAGCCATTTTGTGTTGCATTCATTTTGTTTTGGTCTTTCCGTTCCATTACTATACGTTCATTTCCCTTTTCCGCTCTTTCTGTTTTCTCATTTTCGGAATAGCAAATCGACTTACAAGTGCGTTCATCTGTTTTTGAAGCTTGAAGCTGAATTGTGAACTCATCAAAGTTTTCAATTTCGAATACATTTTCACGATTTTTGCTAATGTTTTGGCTATTTTATTAAACTTTTCTTTAATATTGATCTGTTATAATTTATTGAGAGGAATAACTTTTTTTTTCAGTCTGATCGGTATGATTATATGAAAAGCTGTACAAAACCAATTCATGGTTACTTCGAATTTTCAGCTGTTCTATCGAGTTTTTCATTTCCGATCACGAGTCTAGTGGATGAAATACCCGAATGTTATGTGCGTTTGAACGGAGAATATAACTGTATTGTGCATGCTGTTTTATGCAGGACTGCGCCATAAATTTTAATTTAACTTGTCTCATAATGCTCAGGTCTACCATACATACGTCCCATGGCAAATGTGACTGTTGTGGCTGGAGAAGATCTGGTAATGAAATGCCCAGTCGCTGGATACCCCATTGAATCCGTAATGTGGGAACGAGGTAAGTTAGTATGCCAGTCGTATCCCATGTTATTCCTTGCTATTCCCTCCATAAAACCTCCATTTGGTTAGACTTGGCAGGTATCCAATTGGCTTCTTTTGTTGCTCCCCATGCTTGTTTTAAGATGCGCGATCATTGTGATGCTGCTCGTTTATTCTTCCAACAACATATGCACCGAGTAGACGATGCTATAAAAACCGACTATGTTACATTCGCCAGTAGTATTTATGAATATTTACTGACTTGTATACCTACATGTACTCAAATTTGTATCACTAAAAATACATTATTGAGTACGTTAGTATACTAGTATGAAATCATTTCGATTTCTGTTGCTGCCAGACTGTTGTCTTTGTCTGAATACAGGGTGAGGCACAAACAACTGAGACTTGTTAAAATGTTACTTATTAACTACTCACTGCAGCTTTTCCTTAAGATTTTAATGCTTTACTTAATATTTTAATTATAAACCTGTTATCATCAGGAAATATTGCATTTCAGAAAGTGATGTACCCTTAAACTCCAGTGGAATAATTCCAGTTTTCTGAAAGCTATATAAAGGAACATTTGTAGAGCTCTATTTTGCTTTTGTTGATCGTATAATGTGAATGTCCTGAACTAGAAATTTCATCCTGCATTCATTCATATGACATCGCACGTTTGCACAGTAGTATATCTTTTGCATTTAGAAAGGCACTGGATCTATATATATATTTTTGCCAGCAGTGTTGCTGATTTTGTTGTATATATCCCTTCATATTTTCCTTGGCATCATACGAATAGTGTCACCGCATTATTGGCCCGAGTGAACAAAGCAATCCGAAATCCCTGAGCATATTTCGCTGTCAGCATCCAATCCTCGGCCGATCGAAAAGAACATGGGAAAAGGACAAAAAACTGTGATTAATTCTTGGAGACAGTAATTATGATGAACGACGAAATTGGAGTCTCTATCTATATACTGTGAACGAGAGCTTCTGCTTCAAATGCTTGCTCCTTTTCTTCTATTCGGAAGTGATGGTCCCTATTTAGCCGAGCATGAAATCAACGACCACTGTTAAGTATGATGGTGCCTTAGTCCTCCCGCCCTATACCAGCTTTCAACTTGAATCCCTATCGTACGCGGTTTAATCCCATGTGCCTGGCAATTGTTGCCTGCGAGTGTCTTGGGGGAACATCCATAAAGAACGTACTACTATAACTGCTTTTTTCCCCTTATACAAACTGCATGGAATAATTGGATTACTCGCTCTTCGTACCACATATAAACAAAAAGAACATATGATACAAGTAAGGTAAACAATTCAGTAAATGGACCGTGCAGCGCATTTATCTGTGTTAGAAAACAATTTCACATCATTAAATATTTAGAATCGACTATGAAGCCAATACATTCAAATACCAGAAATAACCTACAGTGGTTATGTAAGTTGAATTATATTGTTGCATAATTCTGGCAGATAATACAAATTACAAAATCTGAACTGTTATAATTATATATTTCTGCAGTTGGTGTCAGTTTATCTAAATATTCTAATTGAAGGACTAGGTACTTCAACTGTAAGAAAATTTTATAATTTTTCTATAATGATTTTGCTGTCTGTTGTGAAGAAAACTAAATAATGGAAATTTTCGAAAAGCAGTTTTCCAATTCCATAATATTGGTTTTTTATTCATTTATTGACGAATAATTCCATTGGAAATGCATTTGTATATTTTGCGGATTTCCAAAAAATTTCATACCAGCCAAGTGTAGTATAGGATTTCATTGTAATCAATATTTTTAATGATGATATACTTCAGTACCCCTCCTCTTAAAAATATTGCTTTATTAAAAGCTCAACATGTTTCGACCAGGGTAGCTGGTCATCTTCAGGAGCACAAGTACCTCTTAGTGCATCTCCATTTCAATTATCAATATTTTTAATGTAAAACAAAGTTTTTTGTTACAATTTTTAAAAATATGTACTATACGTTGAGCGATTTTTGAAAGCCTTCTTCGCTCAATACTATACATGTCACACAATGCTGGTTTTCACATTAATGCTGGCCACGTATTTCATCGTAGTGTCTTATTCCTTTGCAATGGAGCAGGAGGTACTGTATCGATGAGTTGCTTGTGTGTGCTCCGAGGATTACAATTTGAGTGTTAGGCGATGGCATGCTGGGAGCTTAGAAATTGGGGCAATCTTCCTGATATTGCCTATTGCCGCTTTTAATGCCGCAAAATGATTAAAGTTTTGAGTGCCTATCACTTTCGAACCATGTTGCCAACTAAGAAGCCTAGTGTATTAAAGAGAGTGACGATCGAAGTTTGTGGTCGTATCCACAAGTTTCGGTAAATGTTCCCACTTCTGCAACCAAATGTGCGCAGAAAAGCGGTTAAAATTAAGTGCCGAAGTTCGAAATTTGAAGATTCAGCCATCGCATATTTCCTAAAAAGCATGTATTTTTGTAGAACGACATGCAGTTTGAAGGCAAAATGAGCATATGACAAAAAGAAATGATGCATTTGCTGCTCTCCAATTCTTAAAATCTTTCACATTTCGACCTTCGGCTTACAATCTGAAGCACTCCAGAATCATTTGATCAATTCTCATCAGCAATGCTCGGATCGTTGATAGATTCTCGAGTGCTACCAGTGACTCTTCGACAAGTGGCCTTTCCCAATGGTACGTTGCTCATCCGGAAGCTGGAGAGGTCAGACGCAGGTTCATACACGTGCGTTGCCAACAACAAGCACCGCCAAAGCGACCGGAAGAGTCTATCGATTTCTGTAGTAGGTAAGATTTCATTCAAATCGATATTCTATTGCTGTAGTAGCTTCTTTTTTGTGTGTCCAGAGAGAGCAAGGTTGTCATGCAACCATCCCAACATCATGTGCATAATCCATACACATTTTAGTATAATGGCACTCTTCAATAATTAATCAATTCAAATAATTTATAATATAAATGCTGTGGTATAAGAATTGTTCCCGGATTTCAGTTTATCCACCCTCTGCAAGTTGGAGCACCAATTTCGATAATTGTAAATTATACGGCATGATATTGTAATATTTAACCACATATACAGTATATCTTGTTACTTTTCATATTTTATAGAGTAAAATAATAAGTGTTATGTATAAATTATTGAACTTAGAAAGTAAGTTAAATGACCCTGTCCTAAAAGTGCAGTTCAGTGAGTCTCATGACTGTCCTGTGCTAATTAGGAATTTTAGTTTAGTGAGCATCACTGGTCTAGCATGCCCAAAGTTTATATTACAAAACATGAACATAACGATGTGACTCCAAGTTACATTATTAATCCATAAATTTACCGTTGCATTTTTTGTAACTTTGTAAATATTATATAACGTATTATAGCATGTGGGATCTTTCTGACACAGTTTAAAAACACTTAGTCATTTTTCATTTTGATGTATGACCATTATTTGAACAGTTCATAAGATCATCCCATATTTTGAAGTGTACGCTATTCCACTTGCATGTGAAACACACATGGGTATCTCTGTTTATGGCAGTCATGATCGATGAAAAGTACTCTATGACCAAGTCATATTTTGAATATTAAGGACCATGCATGAATGATTCAGACGTCATCGATTTTGTGACAGTATGTGTAGTATAAGAGGGGTTGAGAGTATATAGGACATAGCAATGTTGCACTTCCAATTTCCTCAGAAAATTGAATATTTATAGAAGAATGTCATGGTCATGGTATCATCAATTCAGCAATAATGCATACCGTTCACATTCATATTTTTCTTTGTTTTCAATGGGCAAATATGCAGGTTAAACATGTTTATTGCCACATGTTATGTAGGCAGGGCACATGAACCAACATTTCAGAAAGCGTTCATTGTGACATTTGGATGGAATTATTAATAATGTGAAGTAAAGGTAAACCGTTTGCAGTGATCCGTGAAATGTTTGTCGCTTCTCATTCCATGTACAGAAAAGCTCTGCAATTACGTAATAGCCAAATTTTGAATTCTAAGTGATGTAGGCATTTGAATGGTGTAGGAAAAAATATTTGCTTTCATAATTTTCCATATATCTTGCTTATTTGCCATTATTTACTTTGGGAGTAGTATTTGATTTACACACCCATTTAAGTCGAGAGCTGGTTGTAGAGCGGCCCAGCTTTCAAATTTCGCTTTGGCAAGTTGATCTGCCCATGCTACCTTCCTTCGATCATAATGAATAATTTTTAAAACACTAACGTTTTCACTGACATGATAATACTCTGTTGTTTTTCACATAAATATAATTTTCATCCATAAATCATGCATAGAACTAAAAACCTCTTTTTTCACCTACAATTTTCTCTACAATGAAAGCTGTCAATGCTATATACAAAACCCAGCATACATACCTACGTAGACAATTGTACATAAATAAATATGTCATGTTAGTTTCAGTTTTAATTTGTTTTAGACATGTTGGTATCAAGACATATTCTCTGAAAATCCAGTGCCAATCAATTATATTGCAAATTAGCGATTTTGAATAGTGATACGATCATATGGTGAGAAAAAGCCAACTTTAATCTATTAAGGAAAATATCTTGGCATTTTATTTAAAAATATTAATTATTCTCCATATTCAACGAAATTGCAGAGGTCTTCTTTACATTGAAATGGAACCCATAATGCAGGAATAGTGCATGGCCATTCCTAAATGCTCTAAGTTCATGCATGGAAAGTTATCTACTCTGTCTATGACCAATGCAGGGAAGTATTCCAAGAAGCACCCCCGGAAACCCATTAAACATTTGGAGTTATTTATTCTATGACCAATGCAGGGAAGTGTTCCAACAGCACCCCAACATTGTTTTTATGCCCATCGTTATAATCTTCAGTTGTGTATGTTTAAAAATTGCGAGCGAGGGCTGGGAAACAATAAGTCCAAAGTTGCAGCCATTGTCCCCATAGGTGCCATTAAAAAAGAAATGAAATTAAAATGGGAGGGACGGGGCGGGTTATAAAACTGGGCAACATTCAAAATGCATAAGAGAACAGCCAGTGCCCATGATGAGCAATGCAAAATACACGTTTTCATTTGCTACACAAGAAAATTTCACTTGGAATACGGATTAATTGACAAAAAAGTTGATTGTTTCACGTCGCTCAATTTCTTCAGTCATCAGAATGAATTACCTATCCTACGTGCAGCACATGGCTTGCAAGGGAACAGATTTATCGTTTCATTAACTCCATTATAGTCCTTTATAGTCAAACTTTTGAGTTCCATTGGTTTGCAATCAAGTCGTTTCAAACTTTTCAACAAAAAGGGCAATTAGTATTGATTTAATGGTTCAAATTATTGTATCCGATATACTATGATTTAATTCATTAACAGGAATAATAGAAGGTTGACTATGCAACGAAAAATAAGTATTTTTTAGCTGACTATATTGTTACTTTAAGTTTTTCAGGCGTGCAATTTCGAGGGTATTGCAAATTGGACTGCTATAATCGTATTTTTCTGCGTTATTTTGACGTTATACCATGATTAATAGACTTGCGCGTTTATGCATGACTAGTTCCTCCAAGAATCGAGCCATTTGCCTTTCCAAAAGAAGTTCGCGAGGGTATGAGGACCCGGTTGCTGTGCTCTGCAGACGGTGATGGCCCTGTTCGCATTTCATGGCTGAAAGACGGTCAACCATTGATCGCTGTAGCCGGACTAGGAGTGACAGTTCAGAGCACTGACGAATTTTCCAACCTTCTCATATTCAAAAGCCTGAGCGAATATCACAATGGCAACTATTCTTGCGTTGCCAGCAACGTTGCTGCCACTGTATCTCACTCTGCGCGCCTCGAGGTCCAAGGTGAGGATGATAATCGGTGAAAATGATGCGATTGTTTCGCACGTCAATCGGCGATGTGGCAGAAGATCTGATGAAGAGAAATGCTGTCTAATCTTCTTACAGTGCCTCCGTATTGGACATCAGAACCAAAGGACGACAAAGTGATGCTGGGCAAAGAGGCTTTGCTGGCTTGTGGGGCAGGCGGTCATCCCTCTCCCGCAATATCTTGGATGAGGGGAAGAGGTGAGTGAGAGGCCTGTAAGTATTGATTCTTGGTCACAGGACGTTGGACGCAGCCAACAATAAGCTACATCTATTGAGGCACCGCATGAATCCGTTTATCACCACCCATGGCAAATATCCTTCCACTGCCATCTGAAATTACGTGCATCACGAGGCGTCAATGTTCACTCTCGTATCAACAATCATCAATCGAATCTAAAGTCACCATCGCCTTTAAATTAATTCCCTCATTCGCATATGTGCAGTGAATCATGATGAAAATCGGATTTATTTAAATTGGCATATATAGCAGAAACTTTAGCGTGTGTATACCCATACTAAAACTTCATCATAGAGAAAATTAACTTAGTAGTGACTCCAATTTTTATTAGTATTGTCAGCATAAACATTTGATATAGTCATTCGCTTTTGTGTATATGAAGATTTGCAGCATTCAGTCTGGTGATCTGTTATTAATCCTTCTGCGCAGTTTAATTGCAATCTTATTGGTCTAGCTTCAACTTTATGAGTTCTTTATTGAGCACTCGGTATATAACCTAAGCTGGCAATCCAGTGCGCAGTATGTGATTCTTTCCACAAGAATGAAATGGAATATAATCCATATCTGTAATGCGCCTACGGTATGTAACCTGATGCGATTATTTCATGTAATTGTACCGGACTTCATTCTTCAGGTGTTGTAGCTATTTAAGTTAACGCTAACATAATAGCTTATTAGATTAGTGTACAGTTTTATATCTATATGATGTCATCCTGAAAATTAACGCAGCAGCGATTTGGCCACTTCGTAATGGCATAATAAACTCGTTTCCGGTAGAGTTGCAGTGATGAAATTCGCCCAAAGATGTCTTCTTTTTCTACAGCGAAAACCTAATTAGATATGTTTTAATATGAACAATTGATTATATTAAGCTTATCATTTGTATATACAGGGTGTATCTGAAATAGGTGAACAAATTTACAGGGTATAATTCCCTGCGTAAAAACAGGACACATGTCCCCACATATGTAGGTACACCCCATAATACTTTGAACACAATGAGATGGTCGAGCAGGAACCATCATTAAAATTGGCCCACTTGGCATAATGACCCCTATATATACTGCTGTCATGTAGCAAATATGTTAGCTGTATCAGGGATATGTGGCCACTGAAGTTGCAGTCTTTGTATAATGACATTAATCCTTCGTTAAAATGGGATTTGCTAAGAGTGTCTGAACTTCAAAATCATGTTTTGGTGAGATTCAAATGATGGTATGGTAGGTGTAGGTTCTTTTAGCGTTGTGTTGCTGCAGTGCCTAAAAGCATATAAAGTTCTGATAAGCTGCGAGGTTCGTGACTAATAAGATTATCCGCTATTAGCCACTGTGCGTACATAATAATTTTGTTATTGTTGTCTTTCCCCTTGTAGGCAAGCTTCCTGGAAATTATTCCACCGTGCTTAGCGGATCAGACTTTGACCAGAAAGTGCATTCGAACGGCAGTTTAGTTTTTGAACGAGTTAGGAAATCTGATGAAGGATACTATTTGTGTCAAGCCTCAAATGGCATCGGTTCCGGCCTGAGCAAAGTGGTGCTTTTGACGATCAATGGTGCGTGGTGCAGCCCTTAACCCCCAAAGTGGTGCGAACACGAGATTTAGATTTGAAGTACGTTTCTTTTTTTTCTACCACGCTCAGTTCCAGCTCATTTTGTGATAAAAGAAGCCAATATAAGTTCTCGCGAAGGTGATGATGCAGTACTGGCTTGTGAAGCATTTGGTGATAAACCTATGGAAATACGTTGGGTTTGGAACGGAGCAAGGGTCGATCCGAAAAGGAACAAAAGGTGTTTATGGAATTGAAAGGTTATCCCCACTGAAAAATATAATCGTGATAAATTTTATATTCTTTTGTAAGGTTTCAGATTTCTAAAATGGATACCGAGTTTGGTGTTGTGTCGGAATTGACATTGCAAAGAGCAACAACGGCAGACAGTTCTACGGCCAAGTGTTTTGCAACAAACGGTTTCGGTCACGATGAAACCTCTCTTCATTTTGTCACTCAAGGTACATCAATTTATTGGAGAGCTTGCCAAAAGGCTTTCAGTCACTTAATCACTTTCTACTAAAGCCACAATACTATAGGGAGTTAAAAGTGTCACGAAAATACTAGCACTCGGCCTCATTTAAACGATTAATACTAATATTTTAACAGCTGACCTTTTAGAGGAAATTGTGTACAAAAATTGTATAATATGTTGCATGGAGTATGGAAAAAATGATCATATTCACCAGCATGTTAATTAAAAGTCTTCCTGCAATTTAGAAGACGAATGGAAAGTTTGGAAGCGACTTTGATTGGGAAGTCAACTGTACGGATGCCGATAATCATATTGCAGATACCCTTAATTGTGACCTTATTGAATTTCGATCCAATTAGATGGAGTCTGCTCATTGTCTATATGATCTATTCAAGGGCAGAAATGCAATATTACACTTCATGCTCGGTTACAACTGTAAAACTTCTGTGGCACATTAGTTGCAAGTGACTTCACATCATTTGGCAAAAGTTTTTCATTTGATATACATTTGCTTTTCCTTATAAACTAATTGGACTGGTTTTTGTTTAATTTAGCTCGACCTCATCGTCCTGAAGGTCTGAGTGTTGCTGCGGTTACTGGAAGGACTGCGAAGTTGGAATGGAAACGACCATTTACTGGCAATACCCCTATAACATCATACACTTTGGAATACTTCCGTGCTTCTGCATCGCAAGAAGGTATATTTGCAGTCGAGTTTAAAATATCGCTGGTGCAGTACAGGGTGGCCACAAGGTCATTCCAACATTTTAAATGTCATACCATATTACACATTATGCGTTCTACACTGACGCCATTTTCAGTTCCAGCGATTGCAGCGCCTCCTATTCAACTTAGCCTGTACTGTGAAAAATGGGGGGGGGGGACTTACAGGGTACCTCTTTAATTTTCCACAAACCTTACAGTTATCAATGCAGTAGTTTTTAGTAATAGTTTTTTGAAATGTTGGAAAGACTTTGTGGCCACACTGTATTATGGTCGTGCCACTGGATCTGTACCAGTGTTTGGAAAAAGGATTCTCTTGTTCTGAGGGGAGAGACCCTACACTCTTTTGTCCCAGGTGTGATGGTAGGCCCTTGTTCTTACTTGGAAAAAGAAAGTCCAGGCTTAGAGTATAGGGGCTCTCCCTTCAGAACAAGATAATCCTTTTCCCACCCACCGGTACAGATCCAGTGGTACGACATGTACTCTTGTCGTCATGTCAACTACACTAAACATCAGAACTGGCTCCTCCATTAAGCTGTCTATGTAGCAGTTATTGTGGAAAACTTTTCTTATTGAAAAACACACTATTTTAACTGAAATATGTATTCTCCTGCATTATTTGGAGTTGTAATGTAACTGTGCTGTAAAAGCTTGAGAACTGTA
This sequence comes from Glomeris marginata, assembly GCA_034696005.1. Taxonomy (NCBI): domain Eukaryota; kingdom Metazoa; phylum Arthropoda; class Diplopoda; order Glomerida; family Glomeridae; genus Glomeris; species Glomeris marginata. The sequence continues at coordinate 549 of JAQFZQ010002928.1, read as the reverse complement.
ATTTTAAAGTGTTCGTTCTGGAAATATATTGGGTTTGCTTCTTCCCGTTTCCTGAGACATTTCACCTCTCCAGATAGTTCTGATGGGAGAGGGCGAAACATGACTGTTCCCGGTGAGGAGGTGACAGCAACGGCCAGAGGTCTTCTTCCAGGAACGTCATACACTGTTCGTGTTTACGCTGTGAACTCCGTTGGTACAAGCGATTCGAGTGATTCTATCGATCTGACTACATCAGAAGAAGGCAAGTGCCATTTTGAAAAATGTTATCAGTTTCTCTGAACTACCGATGGAGGCGCGTGCTCGTTTAGCATAAAGGAACAACTTGTGATAAAAGTTCCAAATATGATAATTATAATTGAGCAGTGATGTGCACAATATTGCAAGACATTACTACCTAGTGCGATATAGTGCGAGCGCTCGATCTGCAAGGTTTTCGGATTAAGAAAGAAAAAAAGAATTTCACCCCTTCCTGTTGTTGAAAAGTGGAAATTCTAAGGGAAGGGGCGGAGCACTTGCTCCCCTACTTAATCCAAAAACCTCGCAGATCCA
>JAQFZQ010002927.1:0-12209 GCA_034696005.1 Glomeris marginata | reverse complement strand
GGATTTATTGCAGCTGCAACTGTAGGCCCTGAATCCTGGATGAAATATGTAAAAATAGGTAAGGTTATCACTTTATTTAAATATATTTATTTCGTTAATTTGACATGAGATGCAGATTTACTATCGATTTTACGCTACACTCCACTTTTTCCGTTAAGCCCCGCCCACCATGATGACGTGTTGTCCAATGCTCTACCTTAAGCAGAGAGAGAAATGCTCCACCCCTTCCCATAGAATTTCCACTTTTGAACAAAAGTTTAAAAATTATCGAACAACGGAGAGCTTCTCCTATATACTTAATCCCAGAACGCATAGCTCGAGCGTTCGGACTATACCTATGTATTTGTATCGCTACTGTCTCCACACACAATTGATACATAAAGTTTTAAATATGTGCTAGCGCATAGGCCAATTTTTCTATTTTAAATGTTTTCTACTATTTCGGAACATTCAACGCTTGAAAACGTTCTCATCGTTTTTGAAATGCATGTTGAAAGGAACTGCAATATATTGCACGAGTATTTTTAATAATGCTTACCTCAAAATAGACCTGTTGTTGGTTTATTTATCTAAACAGTTACGTACAATTTAAAAATAATGTCACATCCTTACATCTTCCTTTGTAAGTATGTATTTATTAGAACGCGATTGTCTGGCCACAGGGATTTATGATCGCTTTACAAAGCTGCCTGTGACTGTATAGATTCCCCTGATGACGTCATCCAGTGCGGCCCAGCCTTAATACTATGCAACTTGGATGCTTATTGATATCGGTTATATGCATCTGATATCGAAAAGCAGCTAAGCAATAATTAATTTGATTTTATGGACATAATTCTAGCCTGCGTATTATTGATAATGATATGCGTTGGGAAAGCAGTTATGGATACACTTTTGCCTACAATTAAAGTTTAGCCTCAGGAATTGTATATGAATGGCAATAAGATGAGATCGTATTGCCTATAAATAACAAAGAATATTCGTGAATAAATTCTTCTTCATATTGTCATATTGCAGAATAGGACATAGAAGCTCGGTTATTTTGTTGAAAACTGTTGCCAACGTATTAGCTTAACTGTGGAAACCAAATGGCGAAAAGAGCAAATCAACAGAAGGAAAAGGACTTAATGGATAGTATATGGCCCATTATGATTGTTCTGCTTCTTTTCGGTGTAGATATTCGCACGAAAGCTCCATCAAGCTGGTTAAGACTCATTTTCCACACTGTTATTTCCATACATTGCATACTGTTTGTAGCATACGCTGTTGTTGAACTGTCGTTTTCTCGATTGAAATTTTTACAAAGATTTCTATCACTTTCTTGGTTTCTTCAAAGCGTTATCATGGGTTTATCTCATATTGTACCCTATTTCTTGGTGGTGTTTAAACGCGCAAGTATCTCAAATATAATATTTCGTTTGGAAATCCTCTTGGAACACGCTTGCAAATCGGATAAGAAAAAACATCTTACAAAATGCAAAGTTTTCAGTTGGATAGCAACAACATTTGGCGTTCTTGCATTTTGTGCCAGTTTACGGTTTGATTATAGCGCGTTTTGCAGCATGTATGTGGAAAACGAAAAACCCAAATACGATTTTAATGCATATGTTTTTGGTAATAAATATGGTCTCATAATAGAATTTGTCTTTGTCTGTATTGTGCAGACATATGTGCATTATGTTTCCGTCTTTGTAACTTTCTTCTATTGCGTTATTTGCTACTCTATAAGCTGCTGCTTGAAAATCACACAAAATGACATGATAACTTATTGCACAAAGTTTATACACGTTGGAAATGAGAAGTTTTCAAAAGCAATAACCGAGCTTCAATGTCGATACAGTGTCTGCAACGATGTCGTCAAGGCAATGGACAATTTGTTTGGAGTTTGTGTCTTTCTGTGGATTTCAGCAAAGATATGTGACATTATAATGTTTTCGAAGAGGCTTGGAACTATTCCAAGTTGGGAAGTGAAAGCAGTTTGTCTATATTATCAAGCGTTGTGTGCTAGTTTTCTCATTTTAATATGCATCATGGCATCAATGAAACATTTACAGGCAAGTCACAACCAGTTTGTCGATAGAATCTTCTATGATTTAATTAGAGTAATTTGTACAGTATACAAGATGTAGTTTATTTAAAATATGCTTAAATCATTTTGACAGAAACATGCTTCATCGTTTTCGCTGTCTTTATTAAATCTTTCTGGTGGCAAACATCAGCTTGAAGTGGAGTTCTTGAGGAATAACGTGAGATCAAAATGAATGTGAATGATAACACTATAGTCAACAACCTCTTTTGACCATTGTAAATTGTTGCATGATTTTGAATATAATTTTTCTACATCATGTACGCATTGGGGGACATCAGCACATGTGCACTTTGAGGGCTTTCGAACACACAATCAGGGCTTTCGAAATTGTAGAATTTGTGACTTCCAAGATAGGCAGGTAGTATGAATTAGGGAAATTAAGCGCACCTCTAGCTGGTTCAGAAGGTGAAAAAAGATTGAAAATACGAAGAAATTGAGCTCGGATATCGACGTTAGAAAACTGTGCTTTACCTGAACGATGGCAGCACAGAGACACTTCGCATGCGTTGCAGGGAAAACAACTTCAATCAAAATTCAAGTAAAGCGCGGTTTTTCGAATGTCGATAGCTCCGCTCCATTTCATCGTGTTTTCAATCTTTTTTCACCTTCCAAACCAGCTAGATGTCAGCATAATTTCCCTACTTAATACTACCTGCCTATATCTTGCGAGTTACAAATTCTACATTTTCGAAAGCCCTGATCGTGTGTCCGAAAGTCCTCAAAGTGAACATGAGCAGATGTCCCCCAACAGCTAATACGCTCCGGATAGCTTATCGGATGCCATGCATAGCAATAATTCTTAAGGACAATACATATGTGCATTCTACAGTTTTATGATTACCGCCTGTTTTGCGAAGAATATCGCTTACAAAATAACTCCTTCTCTGCGTGGCAGTATTTTCCCATTCAACGTGGAACATTGATTACGGTATGAAAACCAGGAATGGTCATCAGTTATTAAGTTTATTAACTGAATTGTTCACAATTTTTCTTCTAGATTGGGAAGACATTGTTGTCGTTCGCAATATTACTGGCCAGGTTCGACTTCAACAATAGCCATACTAATGCATTGAATAATACGTCAATTAATGGCTCATGCTTAAACTGTACAAGTATTTAGCATCGCGTCCACCGAACATAATTATATTTCGAAATTTTACATCATGCGCTGCATGAGGTAAATTGCAATGTTAGTGTTTAGTGTTTCAAAACAATATTTTATGCATATATTTACAATATGGCACAATAAAATAATTAATGGATTAAAATGGATATCCCGACCTACGTGCCATTTACTTGACAATGGAGAGTGCACTGATACACATCCTTGCTAATGGATTATTTATCATTGTATTCTTTGGTGATTCGTAACGGGCTTCTCTGCATGGCCTGAAACATCTCCTTCCCACATGCTGTTAGACTTTGTAAAAATAGTGATTCGAAGTCAAACATAGCAATAAGTGCAATAAATATAGGAAATAGAGATGACATTTCAGCTGCTACTTATACAAGTCCAATTTGCTTACCAACATCCCAAATGTATTAATGTTCTTTGTATTTTTGGAGTGGTTTGAAAGCCGCATAAAAACAATTACAAATTTCGAAAAGTTGGTGCTGCTATAATTTTCCCCAGTCAATTCTTCACCATTTACAACAGCTTTAATGTGAAGTAGTTCCTGTGTCATATGCGTGCAAAAATAATAAACGAGATTGTAACGGACGAATTCCAAATGCTGTCGGTTATACGTATCGCGTTTATGTACTTGTGCAAACCACAGAAGAATGAGAAACCATGAATTCAGATGTAATTAACATGCTTGATAACCTCTGAAACGAAGGTACCATGCCTGCAGTATCTCAACGCAAGTGTTCAATGTGCTAGCATCCACATGCAATGATGTCATTAAATCTGTCCAGACCCCGTTCATAATGCACGCATGGACTGATAGACATGACCATGTAATTCGCTGTATGAGGTCTTCAATATTGTGTGGTTATGTTTCATAGATAAGAGCTTTGAACAATTGCATTGAGATAATGTGCATGATACCTTCGTTTCATGTTAATTACCACTGGTATTCATTGTTTCTTATTCTTTTGTTGTTTGCACATGCATGTATTTAGTGACAATTTATCATTAAACACCTTCATTGTTTGTGGCAACTGTACTGTTGTTTTCCCAGCAGTGATACGAGTGAGCATTACAGGCCAGCCAACCACTAGGCAAAGCCTAACATTTCGCATATCAATAACTCTGGACAGCTGTCAGATTTCGTTTCTGTTGACGGCTTTGGTATTGGCTAGAGGTCTAGTTCATTTCTTAAATTTAAACTACACTTCTATCTTGCATATTAAGGATTCTAGGTTTTCGAAAACCATAATAGAACATTCGAAAGTCAACAAAATACACATGACCGGATGTCCCCTAATGTACAGGTCGTGTTACATTACTTTTTATATTTTATTTGCGATCACTTTCAGAATCATTAGCGCTGCAACACCTTCGTCAATCACCCTGTATACACTTAAATGCTATTGATGTGCTAGATCGCTGTTGTATTAAATGAATACGTTTAGGAAAATTAATCCCAGAGCAGAAGAAATGCTAAGAAATTATATTCGTTTGGCAAGTTATTATGGTGATTGTTAATTAGTATAGGTACCTGCTGCATAAAGCGTATATTTACCGCTTATTTTGCAAAATCGATGATGATGCCAATGAATTGCAATTAGTATGTTTTGCGTATTATTGCTTCACTAAATATACACAGAATATGATGTAGCTGATGCAGATACAAATTAATAACAGGCAACGATCGAATTGCCTTGTCATGGGACCGTGAATATAAATACGCGAGCACAGTGTGAGTCCATCACGCATAATATTGTTATGAAAGTTCGGTACTCACGACTTTGAAAGAACAATGCACAAAATTTTCTCTAAAGTGAAAATCTCTTTACGAGATATAAAATTAACCAGGAATTCAGCCAGAAAGGAGGATGTAATTATTTGCATGTGGCCCATAATATTTGTATTGCGAATGTTTGGTATTAATATTCACCATAATGCTCAGACCTGGGTCATTTTCAAATGCATTTTTCATGCATTACCAATTGCGTTTGCATGTTGCGCTGTGTTGATATACGGTGGAGAATTCTTTGTTTCCAACGAGTCTCATAATGCTAGAAATATGTTTTTATATCGAGTTACTTGTGCAAAATTTTATACCGTATTTATTTCGTTTATCTTACCGTATTTCAACGCTCTAATAAGACGAAAGAAGTTTGCCAGTGTTGTTGAATCTCTGCAAATTTTAATTGACCAGTTAGATAATCAGATCTCCAAAAAGAACAATATTCTCTTTCGCATTAAACTCGCAAGTTGGTTCTTCGCTGCACTTATTGCTTATCATTTTTACAGTGGTGTACAAAAAGAAATTTATCATTATGACGGCTACTTTCGATATTACTATATTGTTTTCAAATTCTCAAAGAAATTGTTTGGTTGGAATGTTGGTGGTGCTTTACAGTTTGGAATGGATATAGCTATATTTTGTTTTTATCAGATAATCAGTCTGTGTTTCATTAGTCTTTACTGCATCATATGTCTGTTTCTGCACCATTGCCTTAAGCAACTGAAATTATCATCACATAAATTGAACAAATCAGGAAATTGCGTGTCCTTTCAAATGACCGAGTTGCGCCGTCAATATCGTTTCATTACTGATGTGATCATAACTGTGGATGATTTGCTGGGAGTCTGTGTATTTGGCTGGTTTGTCTCCTATATGTTCCTCATTTTAGGACATTACAAGCATTTGAGAAGTTTTGGATTTGTAATGGATTGGGATATGACATCGGTATTTATTTCTGAGCTTGTGTTCTGCGCTGTATATACAATCGCGCTGTGTTTTATGTCTTCTGCTGTCAATTTTCAGGCAAGTAATGTGTCAGTTGTCATATCTGAAATAATCTTAAAATTGATAATATATTTACCATTTTGTAAATCAGAAAATGAAGACTCTGCAGGCTTTATTTTCATATAACTGCTGTAGTAATACATCAAACAACAAGAATATTAACTGCTTGAAGCAAAATGTTAGTATTACATTTATTACATTCGATTACATGGTGGATAATGGCTATGACATTTTAAAACGACTTGACAGTTAGGTAACTTGGGGCAAGATGCCGGCGGGCCTGTCAGAACTTTATTTTTCTTTCGTCCTAAAGCTCGTTTTATTTAAGAACACAATATACAGTTGGAAGCTCATGCATATGTTGCCGTCTGAGCTGAAGCGGATGCCGAGTAGAAGCGGATCAGTTTTGAAACGTTATTTGACCTAACCTGACCTAACCTAACCTAAACTAACCAAAACTAACTTAAAGCACATCTGACAGGGCGGGAAAATTGGACTATGACCAATCCTGCCCCTTGCCCTGCCATTGCATAAATTTGTACTGCCCGCAAATTAGTCTATCCATGATTCGCTAGAATTCTAGTGAGAGCCGTTTAACGGCTTTTGAGTCACTGACCATAGTCCAATCCCCCACCCTGTCAGATGTGCTTTAACTATATTAATCCATTGATTTCATTCACATAAATGGTTGGAATCAGTAGTTAAAAACGACCCGCTTCTACTCGGTGTCCGCTTCAGCTCAGACGGTAACATATACATTGATAAACTTCGAAAAATATTTTCATCGCAAAGGAATTAAAACTTGTATCGTAAAATAAAATTATGTAAGGAAAGAAAATCCGTCATCTTGCCCCATACCTGGGGCAATGTTGCTAACATTTATACTGATAATTGTGACATACAAACTCTCCAGAAATGTATAAGCAGTACACTTTTCATGCCATTTCTTCAATATTCTCCGCATTGTGGCTTTGGGAACATTCAAATATCCTGCAATCTCGGAATATAGCTGATATCATTTTTGCTCATTGCTGTTGTTTCTTTAATTCTCTTTCTCCTTTGTACATGCATGACCCAGGAAGGTGTTTTCTAGTTTTCCGGGCCCTGGAAAGTGTGCATTAAAAATGCTCGTGCTTTAACCTATACCCACCCCAGAGTAAACGTTCCCTTTTCCAATAAATAGGATTAGTCCACTTCTCTATTGTTCACCAATTAGGAATGAGGGGGAACCCTTCTTTCTTGAATGGGTAGACTACAAAACCGGAAATAAGGACAATAGAGGACTGGACTAATCCTTTAATCGGAAAAGGGAACGTTTACTCTGGTGTGGGTATACTATAGGGAGAGCGCTCGATCTGCGAGGTTTTCGGATTAAGAAAGGAAAAAGAACTTCACCCCTTCCCATTGTTGAAAAGTGGAAATTCTAAGGGAAGGGGCAAAGCACTTGCTCCCCTACTTAATCCGAAAACCTCGCAGATCCAGCGCTCGCACTATAGCTATGGGTCCATTGACTTCAGGTAAAGGTGCTTGCTTGTATACATATGTTTCACGCTGCAGCGTGTTCAAACATTGTTTAAGAAGTTATAGATTTTTGTTCCACATTTAGGATCTGGCTATTTATAATGTACAATGCGGGTCCAATTATTATACTCTATAAAGACCGGCACTAATATTAGGGACAAAATTAGAAAAGACCTTGTCTGTAGTTAAAATAAAACCGTGTCGTGCTGTACTATGTAAAAGCAAATAGAATAATTTTGGAGTCGAATCCCATAAATGTTTCAATTGAAGCTGGATCATTTTGGTCTGGCTGTTTTTTATTGCTTAAGTACCACAGACTTGAACTTGGCGATCCAGTTAAAGTTTCGCTTTTATCCCGGGAATTTATAGGTACTTGTAGCAAGGACACAGTATGCTTGTAGTATTTGTGGTTGACAGTAGTAGTAGTAGTATAATAGCATCTAAAAATGGTCGTCCTAGCATATGCAAACCTGAAACACATACGTACGAGTAAGGTGTTCCACTGTTATTCACGCATTCATGTATACTGTTTCTTGAATTGCAGCTTGCAGATTATCTGATATTTCGTCAAGAAATTCTAATGGAACAAAATTCGCTGTCGGTCTGGAAATTTTTTACATTTAAGAAGTCAACAGCAATTACGGTTTCAATGCAATCTGATTTCGTATTTCCACGATATCTGTGGTGATTGATTATAACTATAATATCTTTCAGATTGTCAATATCGTCTTCTCGTATTGGATTTTTATTGGAACCGTTGAACATAAAGTCGAAAATAAGTGGCTGAATATGCTTAAGAATTAAGAATAGTAGTTTGAAATTGTATGTCTAGAAAGCATAAATCTACCTGATTTTGCTGTAGTATACATATTATTTATATTAAGTATAGTACACTCTGTATGAATACTGCATATCTGCATGATGTATTCAGCATGTCAACTTCTGCCACAAATGTTCAGTTAATTAAGATCGTTAATTATAAGAGTCACATTAGCGTTTTACTGTTCAATCAATGGTTCAATTGTCTTTCCAATACTGTGATACCCCAACTACACCCCCGTCCGGTATCTCGCCAACAACAGCTTATCCTTCTGTCCCACTTCCCTGCTCCTATTGTGGCCTTCCCAGCCCTTGCTTCAATTTCTTTTATGTCGGGTTAAATTTTGAGTTTAGCATCTCTGTTCATTCCTCATACCCTGACTATCTCTCATCCTCTTTCCCATTTCTCAGTTAAATTTACAGGGAGACCCTGTAAAGAACTTAGAAAAGAGGCCGGACGTTTCTGATGAACTAAATTCTAGACAGAGTGTACGTGTTTTGGCTTGTTCTACAACTTAATTACAATTGGAACTGACACCTACGTATCTCATACGGTCGCAAAGTTAGTATTCGGTTGAACGTGAAATAAGTGTCTCACTGTAAATTCAACTAATGCATTATAAAGCGCATCTATGACTCCATACATATTTCCCACAAAAAATTCTTCTAAATGTTTATTATTAAGAAAGTTATTTGATGTGGCCCTTCTTTTTCATCCACCCATGACTATAAACATAGTATAATTTGCAATGAACTTTACAACAAGTTTAGCCATGTTAGATTAACTTATTTGTTCATACTTAACCCGATAAGAGCAATTGTTTGTGAACAATTGAATAAATTGAGGTGGGATATAAATCGATCAAAAATTAGTATGCATACAATAACTATAGTATACTATGCAAATCCCAAATAAAATAAAATAACATTTTTCTAAAATTGCAATACGTATATAATTTTAAATAAATTAATCACTAACATCAGCTTTCCTGGACCCGCGCTAGCTCTCTGAAATAAATCAATCATCACTTTTCAGTATATGGCATGTGGCATATACCTCAAGCCATCCTATGCATTATGTTAAGACACAAAATATATTCTGTCTTCAGAAAAGTAGATACATTTCCTGTAAACATATGAAAGCTAATTATGTAGTTCCTTTGGCGAGATGGTATCTTTAACATGTATTTTATCAAAATCGAAGTGACACCTCATAGGTTGGACCGTCATTATAGCAGTTTATTTTTGCGTGTTTTATGTTTCTTGCAATGTGGTATATACTGAGTAATGATATAATATTTATGTAGCATGCAATAACATGGGATCAGATTACTATACTATCCCATGGTGTATAAAAATAAAGTGTGCAAGACCACATCTCGCAGATCAGGAATATTTTTGTTGAAATCGCCTACCACTGTCATTTAAATGAAAAATGTTAACCCATTCTTCAAAATTGCATATTTCTTTTAGCAACCGGAGTTTTGTACGGCTTTCAGCTAAGAGATATGGTGTACTTACATGCATGTGGCCTATTATTTTTGTTTTTCGCTTGTTGGGTGTAAACATTTATCCAAACTCGAAACCTTGGCTGATTTTTAAGTTCATTTTTCACATAATTCCATGCGCGTTTGCATGTTACACATTTATTCTGTTTACCACAAACATATTGTTGAAATATACGACCGATAAATACAACAATAACAGATTTTTAACCGAGGTGCAGGAGGCAAATAATTTCGTTACTGTTGCTTCGTTTATAGTGGCTTACTTTAACATACTATTCAGGGGAAGCAGATTTTTAAACATTGTTCATTCTCTTCAATATCTATTTGACAGGATTGATAATGGTGGTAGAAACAGGGCACTCATCAAAATCACAATGTTTAGTTGGGTTTTAACTGCGTGCGGTGCATTTCATGTATATCTTTCTGTACGAAGAGAAATGAACATCTTTGGTGAATATGTTGGTTACGGGTTTTACTTTATGTACCAAGCATCAGAAGTATTGCTTGGATACGATATTGGGTTGGCTTTGCAAGTTGGAGTCGACGTTGCTGCGTATTGCTATTTTCAGTTTGTTAGCCTGTTTGTTGCATACTTTTACTGTGTTTCATGCCTAATCCTGCAGCATTGCTTCAAACAACTCGAACTCGCCTCGAAAAAATTAAACGCTTCTAATAAGACATGGGATAAATATTATTCACTTGAAATGACAGAACTTCAGTGTTGTTTCTGTTCCATTGCCGACGTTGTCAAATGTTTGGACGACTTGTTGGGAATGTGTTTGTTTTTCTGGATTTTCTCATACATTTGGGACATTCTATCTGCTTACAAGTGGACTACTTCTCTTAGAATGCCTTGGTCTATGCTTTTTGGATATCAGTCTCAAATGGCAATTTGTATGGCATACACCATTGTTTTATGTATGATGTCATCATTCGTCAATTATCAGGTATTTCAATGTTAATTTCAACGTTAATCAGAAATATAAAGAATGCGATTATTTGTTTATATCTTAATTAGAAATTGAAGGCTCTTCAAGGTTTGTGCTGGAATGGGCAGAATCTGACCAATGTTTTCGCGAATTTCAAATATATGAGAAATAATGTAGGTATTTTTGTAATATCAATATAGTTTATGTATTTCAATATTAATTTTTTTGAGAAATGTATTTTGTGTTTCAGCTTCATGACATCCTAATATTCAGAGATGAGATTCTTCGGAGGAAAAATTCCCTTACAATCTGGAAGTTCTTCGTTATAAGAAAACTAACAGCAATTACGGTAGTATTATATGTGCTGCCAGTGTTTGATCTTCATTCATCCTTTTCCTAAAGTTTTGTACGACGTTATTTCAGATTCTGAATGCAATTATCTCATATGTGCTTTTCCTCGATAGATTTAAAATAATTCCTGAGTCATGGTGGTGAAAATTTGTGTTGTCAGTATATGAAGTGCACTATAAATTATGCATATATGCACTAAAAGTGGAGGCGGTTCTTCAACTATTTGCTTGACTGAAAACTACTTTAGCAAGGAATTACACATTTTTGCATATAGATCACTACACACAGGTCCTGGATAATTGTTCCATCCACACGTATTGTTAGAGGTTTAGTAGCTCAGTGCTTTATTATAATTAGCAGACAACGTAGGTATAGCTAGGTTGTGTATATTGCAATTCAATGAATAATAAATGTATTCATACGCATATTCATGTTGTTGTGAACACCAATATTTCATTTATTTGTTTGAGATCTAGGACATATGGTACTGAAAATTAGAAGCATCTGACCTCCTATGCAATCACTCGACTGCTGAGATGAGTATTAGCATTTAATGCTGCCATATTTGCAGTGTTGTGCAACTCATTTGACAGTGTTCACGGTCTACAATGTGGAGGGCATTGCACTACTCTACCAGTGTCTCAGAGTCACTGCATAATGTATCAATAGCTTGCCTTGTGGAGTGCGGTCGCCTAAGGAATCGGTTGCGATACACCCGTGTTGCAGCATTAGCATTTTCATTGCATGCACCATAGCGTAACACCACATCTACGAGGCGCAGTCAAAAAGTTAGTTGCAATCATTAATCAAAAAAAAGTAACGCGCGAATCCGGTCATCCTAATTTTTCTTACAAAGTACATACCTTTACCTATTTTCCGCGAAAATTCCAAAATTATTTATTGACTTGTGTTAATTTGGTAAAAGTTCTTGTGCACCATCTTTTAAAAATGTCCGTCCAACTTTGATAAAAATTTGTGAGCCCCATTTTGGATCTCATCATCTGCTCCTCGACAAAGGTCCTTTTTCATGGGACCAAACACGTCATTCATAACGTGCAAGGTCTGGACAGTA
>JAQFZQ010002926.1:0-12210 GCA_034696005.1 Glomeris marginata | reverse complement strand
AAAAAAAAGTTATACACTCAGGCGTGGCTCAGTTGTTCGAAAGTCAGTACCTTTCTCAGTGCCTTTTCCATAGAAACGCTTTGCTCGGTAAAACGCGTTTAACTTTTATTTTTTTAATTTGTAATGGATTTCTGGTTGCGCCAGTGTATAAGGGACACACATAGCTACTTACAAACCAATTACGTATCAGGTTACCTTACAAAACCTTGTCAGTTCACCTTTAAGGTGGAAAACTGGTGTTTGACTAAGTTTTATGAGACCTAGCTATACACTATTCAAGCTTACCCATCCTCCCTGTTGCGAGATCCACGCGGCCAACTCTTCCTCCACGAATCCACCCAAACTTTCAATGAGGCACGTAATGTAGTCAGCATGTCCCTGGTTAACCGAGTCCACTGCCAACCCTCCAGCAACTGCAAACAGTGCCACTATCCTTCCCCACGTAACAGTTCCATCCTTGAATATACCTTGAGCAATGCGATTGAACACTTTGCCAACCACATCCTGCGAAGTGAGCGTTACGCACACTTGCCGGCACACGCTTCTGTACAGTTTGGGATACATGGCCTCCAGTTCCTTTCCCAGAAGGTTCAGTTCAGCATTCACCTCGCAGCAGCCATAGTTCAGAGTCATGCTAAGCACGCTGCGCAAGCGCATCAGACCCAACTTTCTCTCGAGAAGACCGCTGCGGCGTAATCTTGCTCTGATGTACTGGCTACATAGACTCTTTGCCTCGTTGGCTATCTGGGCAGCGTTCACCACGGTCACCGTGCTGCGCCACCCGACCAATGTGGTGGACACTCTCCTGGATAGCACTTCACTAACTTGACTCAAACGCCTTCTTCTGGGCACTGAGGTAGAAGGTACAGATGTGCTTCCCGTGGAGTTGCGTGTGCTGGAAAGTTTAGAACCAAATGACATGGTTACTGGATGGCTGCTGCGACGAAGGAATGAGGCAGGAGGAGGAGGAGGTTGGGCATCAGTTTTGTCAGGTTCCGGGTCCTTGCGGGGGTTCTTGCAAGATGAGTGATACATGAGGCCGTTACCGTTGAAGTCCATCTTGGCTTTGACCACATTAGGTTTGCATGTGGCCCGGCCTTCAGCACCCATCCTATTGTCCACTGACCCTTGTGGTATCTGTAAGACAGCATATGAGGAAATGCAATTTGTAGATTAAACGCCGCGGCGCTTATTTAAAAACACCAGCCTTGCTCTGTTTTTCCCAGGTTCACTTTGTTAAGTAAATTGACAGGTATCACTGCAATTATTCAAATAGGAATTCAGCAAGGGATTTTGTATTACATATATACAGTATACATATTTGAATTGCATGGAACATTAAAAATAATATACAACAGGGGCGTTGTCACTTTTGCTATATTCCACTTCAATTTATTTAATGGCGTTAAAGTTACTATTCTTTGCATAATAACATGTCTACAATTCATAAAATACAGCCTGTTTACCCTTATCGTTTGACCCTAATTTCACATGTTTACTATTTAGTTGTCATAGTTTAACTTATTTTATGGGGATTTCAACAAACATAGGCCTACTTTGATTTAGAATTTCTACCTACTTTGTTATAACTCGTGTTTAATTTTTAAATGGGCCATCCTTTCTTCCCCGTATTTAATAGAAAATTGTACTAGCAATCATAACAATGAACAAGTAAGGCACTGTACTATTTTTCTGCAATTTTAATTGCAAACCATTTTAATCATATAGGAATAAAGTAATTACTTTAAAATGAGAGAGAAATTGATGAATTTGGTGCATAATATGTAAAATGTGTGCACAAAATTCATTGTTTCGCATAATAAATGAAATAAAGTAGTTTAGAAATATAAATTATTTATATAGAATAATATAATTCAGATCCTAAATCATTTTACTGTAATTGCATGCAACCCCACAGCTTTATTATTGTTATTTTTAATAATTTCCCATTGGAAATTATGCTTTATTCTCTTCAATAAAAGGAATTCTAACCATTATGTTATTTAGTTAAAACGTTATAATTATGTTTAAATATAAAACCAAGAAATTAAAATACCATACACCTTTCAATTAAACTATAATTATAGTATGTATATAGGTCACATCACCTATTTATTTAGTGACTTTCTAATACACGCATATTAAACTTTAAATTCTTATATGGAGCAACATTACATGAAGTTTAACAATTTGAATTAATTAAAATAATTAGGAAGTCACTATATAAATGGGTATGATGTGACCCACACAATTAAAGAATATGGTTTAACAAATTTAAATTAAGTTATATAAAATTAACCAATGTCATAAAAAGTGTTACTGTATTTACTCAGGTGTACAATGCAGGGAATATGAAACGAAACACTTACCACACAATAATATACACTAGTATTGAATATTCAAACATAAAGTTTACACTTACAAACGTAATACATACATTTTAAACTGGACAAGGTACACCACAAATAAAACAATTAACTTTGTGATCAACTTACAAGTTTGTTGATATTCAGTTGCAAAACAATTGGAGGAACTTCATGGATTGTTCGATTGTGCTGACAATTTGAATATAATATTAGAAACTTAAAACTGCGAAAATATCACGTATAATTTAAGCTAGAAAGAAAACAAACTTCCAACTTTGACCACTTATATTAGTTGTTTATTGGAAGTTTTCCGAGTGCACCGAATAGAGCGTTCGGAGCGCACCGATTTCAATTGGTGCGATCGACCCAATAAATCCATCAAACTTTGTTGCACATATGCTGCATGCTTCCACAGGTGGTGGTGGGATGAGTACTGTGTGACGGTTTTATAAAACACGACGGGAGATTTGCAACGAACTGGAACAGTCCATCTGAACACTTGTCACAAATGAAGGGGTGTTTCCAACAAGTTCTAGGAAACTTTTTATATGTGGCCACAAATTGGATCGCCACCAGTAGCCAGTATTTATACCTTTCTTGAGTTGAAATGGTTTATCAGTGGGTGTAAACTTTGTCCTGGACGCTTATCAAGGCCATGCCAGCCGTTATAAATCAATATACATATAAATAATAACAGTTTTCATTCATTAAATTTATTGGGAAAATTGAAAATGTCATTTAAATCATGTAATTTCTTTAACACTGATTTCAATGTTATAGTTAATAAGTATAGATTTTACAGAGTAATGTTTTGTACATTAACTGAGAAAGTTTATGGCATTTACAAAGTTTTTTTTCTTTTTTTACCATAGTCGTTAAAATAACATGTTATTGAAAATTCTGACTCAGCAAATTTATGCATTGCAGCTAAACAACAAAATGAGTAATAGTTTTGTACACTGTTCAGTAATATAATACTAACACAATTCAAAATGTTGGCATTGAACTCTATATTAGAAGTAGGTCTAATAATAATTAATTCCACTCTGACATTTCAATATTGAGTGTATGTATTCTGTGAAAAGTTACAGGCAATGTTAAATTAATGAAATTAATAAGTGCAAAGATTGGTTCAATTGGCACTTGACAACTTGAGTATATTAACCCATCAAAAATGATAAAAGATATGAACACTGATTTGTTCTGATAAAAGCAACATTACTTACATATTGCACTAAAAATTCTATTGAAAAATAATACAAATTTGATTTGTTCTCTCTTAACTCATGTGGTATTTTTTGTATTTCTGTGAAACATTTGGTTCCATTGCCATTTTAATGACAATTTCTTTGTGTTATTATTGTGTTGTATCAAAGCGGAGATTATCATATTTGATATTAACATCAAGGGCTGCAGTAGCTGCAAAAGTATACATTCAATTTGGTGTTCAAAAGGTATTCAGGTGGAGCAATTTAGTATGTTGTAACATTAATTGTAGCCATTTATTTGGTTTTGACCTGTATGATATATATTCCTGTATATGCAATATCATTGGATCATAAAATATTCCGCAAAGAATTTGGCACGCTATTTTACAAAAAACAAATATTCACACAATGCTTTGATGTTTTTAACAGTGTATATAAAAGCTTATACCCATAAAGCTATAATTTGCGACTTTTTATTATTGTTCTGCATACAGTATAGCATTAAGAAAGTAAACCCCACATTTTTTTTTAAACTCAACACCTATATTTTGCAGCTTATTGAGAAATGTGGGCCAAAACTGAACCCCACCCCACAGTTGGGCTTTTTGTACTCTGCAAAACTGTTCACAAAATTGTTCGGAAAAACTGCAAATATTGGCATTGTAAAGAGGCATGTTTGCATGGGGCATATGACACATACATAGGCCTATAATGAATATTGTTGGTAATCAAAATGAATCCTTCAAAATGCATGATATCAAGAGTGGATGATATGCATAGTTAACATTACCACTAATATATGTAAATATGGTTATATACATTGCTATATATAGCATTTTCAGTGTGAAGAAATTAAAAGAAAATAATGTAAACAACAGTATTAGAGTTTATTACAACTAACTTTAAACATTCATTTGGTAACGAAGTTCATTATTTTGAGTACACTGAACTGGAATTGATGATATTTATAGGCTATATGATACATTTGTTCGAAGAATGAACCGTGCAGTGATAAATGTTTTGAAAATGTAAATCAAAAAAGTTGTGAATGAAGTGGAAAACTTGGAAATATAATAAATGGGTATATGATTTAGCTGCGACAGCATTATATAAATTACAAATGTAAGTAACATTAAAGAATTCTTCAAAACATAACAGTAAACATGAAGATGGACGACTGGCAGCCATTTTGTTTCAATGCTGTGACATTTCTCAATTTGTTTTGAATCATATGGGCTTGGTGAGGTATATGTTGAAATTTTGGAAAGTGAAGAGAATAATAGGTCTGTTTGACATTCATTCTACGTGTACAAAAAATGATGTCAGGGTTTTGGTTGGCATTGATTTTCGTGCTTTTGCACTTTGTATGCTTTGCTTTTTCATGTATAAATGTATAAAAATACGATGATAGACCTTGGATTTCTTATTCTTTTTGCTGTTTTATTAAGCAATATTTTCTTGCAATTGTTTTGAAAATGGAATATCATTTATATTCCTCAGCACGACTGTAGTATTTTTTTGGCACACTTGTGAACCAACCCACAAGATCACTTCAAAGAAAGAAGTTCAGTAACCGGATAATTGGTATTTTTTTCATGTTGTCAAACCAATTAAAAAAATATTCTTGCGTGAAACCTTGGATAAAGTTTCCAATATAGTAGAGTATACTGTCTGCAGTTCCAATATGTGAGTTAAGTTGACCTTGAACGTCATTAAAAACCGCCATTTGAACCTTCATATAGCATATCCGGAAAGGTATTAACTGGAATTAATAAGATTAAAATCTGCGTTATTACTCGGGGTTATTTCAATTTAGAAACTTTTATATGTATATCTTATCTTGATCTTATGTAGCCTATGTCTCAATTTAATCCAGATTTTTATTTTGCCCCAAAAATATAACTGCTTTCAACATGTTTATAATGCATAAGGATTATACAATTAATGCAAAGTAATTGGGTGGTATACCTTATGTCATGTGACCTGACTGTGTATAATTTTGTGTGCAACTGTTACTTATATATTTTTTCCTTCAGATTTTAAAAATGTTTGGTGACAATTTAAAGTTTGCCATGTACATACATATGTTATGTGATTAGTCATCGTGTGGGACTTTTATTTAAGTTTCTTGTTTTTGTAATGGCAAAGTAGGATAAGTAAATGTTAAGGATAAAATACATTGAGGTTTTAAAAGCCGTCAATAATTTATCCTAATATTTTTGCTAGTCAACAACTAGAATCGATAATATCCTAAATATTTTTAATTAAAAACCATCACATTGTTTAAAATCTATCAAAATTTCACATACTATTTGTATATGTATATTATTTCTAATATTTTGCAATGTAATTTTGTTGCTTAGATTATTCTTCACTTGGTTTTTTCGTTTAATTATGAAATGTAGAACTCTTTTTTTCTGACATGCATGAGAATGTTGTAATATCCTATAATTTTGTATTGCAGCGAATATGATAGGAAGATCTAAATCAATCAAAATAATTTGTTTAATTGGCTTTTTGTCTTTACATTTAATTAATAACTGGATCAATTAACAGGCAATGAATTACAGGAAAGTCAAATTAATTATGCAAATAGGGTGGGAGTACACATGTAGAAACTATTTAAAGGTGGCGCTGTTATCATTGCAACTTTCATACAGTAAACGAGCGCGTCCACCAGATGGCGCCACTTTCGCAGAAAACTGAAAAGCCAAATCCAAAATGGCAGCGCGCTGGATGATCGCGTCGCAACGTTCCAGGCCATCGTTTTGAATATTATATTATTATATTTGCTGCTATGCAGCGGTCTTCATGTAATGACGTTGTTATTTACAAAACATGATTCTTGCACAACAGTATTAGAACATTAGAAGACCATCTTTCGTCTACAAATTTTGCAGTAGGATAAAATCGGATAAAACAAAACGATGGCAGCCGTTTTAAAGAAAAGGGCATTAGCCGAATATAGTCAGGTAAGAATGGTGACTTATAAAATCTTCCATGAAAAATGATAAAGGCAATATTTTATGGTAACAATACAGGAAGAGCAGGTGAAGTTGGCCAAGAAGTTACGTTTGGTGAAGAAACTGAAAGTTGCTGCCCAAGAAGTTGACTTGTCACTCATCTCTAAAGCTACAAGCAGTTACGATGTCATGCAGTTATTGCTTCAACTTTCAGAAGCTCTTCCTTCTAATGTAATAACACATAGTTTATTACGAATCGTCTGTGAATTTGAAATTAATAATTGTAACGTATTTTGTTTTATTTTTCTGCAGGCAGATGATGCATTGAACGCAATCCGAATCCTTCTTGAACACCTACATAAGGAAAAAGAAGCAGCTGTCAGAGTGAAAGCCATACGTGTAATTGGGGATTTGTCATCACGAGTCGAACAGGATCTCTTTTTTGCGGTCGAAGATCTCATTCTGATGTTGAAATCAGAAAAGTCCCACAAAGTGATTGTGCAGATTTTGGAAACGCTTCACGTCTTTTCCAAGGTCCTCAATGACAACAAATTCACAAACCGACTAATAGCTCTTTCAAAACAGGTGAAATTCATGAGAGATAAAAAAAGCTGCATATTTATTACATTCTATACATTATTTGTTTTTATTGATTATAGTATCTGAGCGACTCAAATCATCTGGTGATGTGCAAATGTCTTGAGATATTGAAACAAGAAATCCCTGTTGATGTTCAATCGGACACGAGTACGACAACGCTGAAACTTTTGGCAGATTACTGTCACAGTCATGATCCTCGTGTGAGGACTGCTGCATTGCAAGCTGTGGTAATATATCATGCGAGTTTTATTTGTGTTAAACTAAGTGTAATATGTGCGTTTAATTCGATCAGGTTAAACTTCATGAACGTGGTCTTAAAGCAGACATGTCGATTTATGGCGAGGCAATCCAAGCTTTGACTGATGATTATGAAGGTGTTCGAATAGCTGCGTTACAACTGCTTTGGGTTGTTGGACAAACATATGCTGAGAGGCAAGTTCATAAACTATATTCTAATAATATGTAATGAAATTCATGCTTTATTCTGGACCTGTCACATAAAACAACTTTAGTGATTTCCTGTTTTTATTGCATAGTTCAGTTTCCCATTTGAAAGTATGTGTACATGACAGTAAAATAAACGGGTCTTGGATAAATGATGTGATTCATTACTACAACAACAATTCAAACAACATTAAAATATCAGTGTAATTTTTATTCAGTATGGTTCCAGTACCGGATTCCCAAGAACAAATCAGGCTAATCGATGATGCATTTGCACATGTTTGCAACATGATCAATGATATATCGATGAAAGTTCGTGTTGAGGCTGCACTGTTACTGGTAAATCATTGTAATTCTTTGCAAACTTGTGTGGATCTACTATGATCTTATTCTACAATTTGCAACTGTTATACTATTTTAAGGGATCTATGACATCTGTGAGCTCCAAATTTTTGGAACAAACTTTGGACAAAAAGCTTATGTCAAATATGAGGGTAAGGTTTCCTTGAAATTAATGTTCTATGTTTATTACAAATCAAATAATACATATTTATATATAAATTAAATGAATTTCAGAGGAAAAAGTCAGCTCATGAGCGACAAAAGGAGAATTACGAATGCGGCGAATGGGCCACGGGACAGAAGTGGGCCGATGATGCTCCTCGTGAGGCTGTTGATGCCGAATCTGTTAGCCTGATTACCACAGGAGCCTGTGGTG
This sequence comes from Glomeris marginata, assembly GCA_034696005.1. Taxonomy (NCBI): domain Eukaryota; kingdom Metazoa; phylum Arthropoda; class Diplopoda; order Glomerida; family Glomeridae; genus Glomeris; species Glomeris marginata. Next base: position 3,911 of record JAQFZQ010002926.1, on the reverse strand, counting down.
CTTTTGTTCATGGCTTGGAAGATGAATATTTAGGTTTGTAGTAGACAATGTTACACGATAAATGAAATTGCAGTGTTATTTTGAAAAACTACATTTTTTAGAGGTACGCAACGCAGCGTTGGATTCACTTTGCCAATTGGCATCTCATTCGCCGACATTTGCAAATGTTAGCATCGATTTCTTAGTTGACATGTTCAACGACGAAATAGAAGATGTACGTCTCAGAGCAATTCACTGTCTGACCAAAATCAGTCACCTTATCGTACTTCGTGAAGATCAGTTGGACACTATCCTCGCAGTACTGGAGGTGTGTAATTCACAAATTTGCAATGCTATAATTAATAATATTTCAAACAAGTATTGACATTCATGTAGGACTTTTCAATTGAAATGCGAGAAGCACTCCATGAGATGCTTTCTTGCTGTCATTTATCAACAAAAGTTTGTTTGAAAATGTGTATCGATGGACTGTTGGAAAATTTGAAGCGTTACCCTCAAGATAAGCGGTCTATATGGAAGTAAGTACAGTGGACCTTGTGTTTATATGGATGTAAATTATAGGTACAAACTTTTACTTAACCCATCAGGTGCCTTCAGAAATTGGGTGCAAGACACCCTGAATTAACTCTTCCACTCGTACCAGAGTTACTCGGTTCGCATCCATATTTCGACACTCCCGAGCCCGACATGGATGACCCTGCATGTATCCTTGGACAAAATAGACGATTTTTCATTGTGATTGTTACCTTTATTATACTACAGATATCAGTTTGCTTATTTTAGTCTTCAATGCATGTTGTCCAACAATGATACCTTTGTTGGAACACCACACCATTCGCCATTACTCGTACCTGCGAGATAGTTTTCCTCATCTAGTTCCTAACATTAATGTGAGTTTCAAAGTACTTGTATCTAGTGCGACTGAAGTACCACGCAGACCTTATTAAATCATAATTATTTGGGCTTTTAAGTTCACGAATAGGTGTGCGTCGCCATCGCGGGCCGAAACTGTCGGTAAGAATGCGGAGTTGTTCCTGCAAGAGATTCTAGGGAGAGTTATATCTGCTGAACGTGCAAGTCCAAGTATGAAAAGGCGTCTTAAAGAAACTGCCATTATGTGAGTTTGTTGAATGCAATTATAATTGGAAAACAATTTACTAAAAGCTTGCTAAAAGACATTGTTTTTTAGGGATCTTCAAAAACTTGCCGAAATCGAACCGGTATTGTCCGCCGCGGCACAGTTTGCATCAATGTATATACAGTGTCAGCTTCTTTTCTCTCAGGTTTTTCTTTAATTTCCTCCACATAAACAAGTATAAACAGACAATATGGTGGTTCTAAAATTTGTTTCCAAATTATAGGTACTTTCAAATAAAAATTGGTGTAATCCATCTTTACTTGTCCTGCAGCAAGGCAATGCAGTGAAAAATGCAGTAGAACAGGTGACTTAACCCTTCCCTTGCAGAAAATAGACATTTGTTTAATGGTGGACAGGGCGTCTATTGATACTGGAAATACTGGAATTTTGAAATGAAAGTTTAATAGACACCCTGGTGTATTTCTGCAGTTGTTCTCCCCCAAAAAACCATATTTTAATTGCTTTGTTTTTCATATTCTCATAGATTTTGCAGTTAAGCTTCAGACTTAGCCACATGTTTACTGGGTTAAGTCCGACAGAAATAGTTGCGGTCAAACAAATGAGATTGAAAGCATTTGCCCTGCAACTGGTGTACATTGTTCGCGGTAGCAATTCTTCAGCATTGGCCCTATGTGAACATCTTTTGGACCAAGTGGAGAGTTTGCAAAAGTAAATAAGCCATTAATTTTTCTGTATTAGGATGTCAATGTCTGTGTGTTTAATCCAACTGGGAACCTTTTACTCTAGGTATCTTACAAATAATAACTTGCAGGCTGATCCATTCACAGATGCCCTTTTCCATGACATGGATCAGATGGATGATCCCAAACCGGGAACTGTAGCGAGAATATTACAGGTAAATATGCTACTTATTATTGTTTTGTGTGAATATTTATAATTAGAAATCGTTTAAGTGATCTTAACTGTAGTAATAAAATTTATCATTACCAATTACCTAGCCAAGATTACAAGGGTACCAGTCTATGCCATTGCACTTGACCAGCATTGTGGCTCAGGCAAAGGCAACCATTTACGATCCAACTGGTGAATCGGATAATCCGATTAAATTCACTGCTGGACTTGTGCTGGGTGTCAACTTGGATGCGGAGATCGAAAATGTGGAGGATGTGAAAACCGTACGAGTAAAGGTAACAGTTTTAGATGCACATTCTGGAATTGTAATATTATAATGTAGGGATAGTGATACTTTATGGTAATCAAAATAGGTGAAATATCCAGATAAGCAGACACAACTGATTTTACCGCGTGCCGCAGACTTCAAAGTAATTTCTCCCACCAAATACCGGCTGCTGACAACTGTTTTACTTTCGCATAGTGTTTGGTCAGGTAGGTTACTGTGCAATTAACAGAGAATTAGTGCCAATAATTACTTTTTGTTTAATATAATAATACGTATTTATTTCAGAGGCATGTCACGTAGAAGTTGGACTGAGTTTGGATTTTACAGACATGGAATGGGGAAATATCAAAGGATATCAGAAAATGCCAAAGATGGAAGAAAACACAATAGACCTTTGCAAACCTGCAACAGTCTTCATATCCCCAAAACCAGCAAAGAAAGGCATATGAGTTTTAATTTGTCTCAAATACAAGGAATTGTGCAAAGAGGTCACTATACACAGTACTTGTTCCAAAAATACACTTTTATTGTTTCTAGTTTTGGTCGTTCTGTGTAACATTACTATTTTTATTTACATAATTCTAAGGTTAATTCGGCGATTCCACGAGGTCACACTCGAACTGTTCTCCAAAAGCCGACAGAAAATGAGGAATGGTTTCTTGTACTGTCACTGTCCTCTGCAGAATCTCTGACAATGACGTCACCCCTTTGTCTGCAATCCCACAAGGTACAATGTGGGAAAACCACCTCATGTCAGTATTGCAGTTGATGGCCAGGCCATGCGTGGTCACAAAACTGCAACCATGAATCCCTGAAAAGGACCAATGAGGGTTTACAACGCTTGTTGATTACGTAATTATATATTAATTTAATTGGTACCAATAGCAGCCAATTTATTGTCGTTCACCCAGACTCCAGTGTGAGGTGAAGTTTCAGCAGAAATGCTAAACTTCTCGCACATCTTGATGATGGTGCTCTCCAGTTGATGGACATACCACTTTATGCTCTTTTTAAAGTTGCATAGATTTAATACTGGGTAGACTACAAGTTGACCAGGGCCGTGAAATGTTACAAGACCACCACGGTTTGTTCGGATGAATTCAGCCCCTAATTTCTTTAAACGCATTTCTTCATCTAAATTGTAATCTTGATGGCGGATGCCAGTGGTGTACACTGGATGATGCTCCAATAAAAGCAGAGTGTCCACCCCTTTTTCTTTGCCATCTCTCCTCTCATCCAGATGCTTGCTTGCCAGTGCGCTCTGAATCTTGTAGGCATCTTTAAATTTAATCAGCCCAATTTTTCTCACAACAACAGATCTCCGCAAATTCAAAATCGCATTTTTCATGGTATTGAAAATTGTGATTGCCTTGTTCGAATGCAGTGAAGCTCCGCCTTATCGCGAGTCAATCAAGGCCACGCCCAGCAAAGATGATCGAAGGCGTGAATGGTCAGATGAGGTGGAGCATCGCTGCATTCCCGCTGTGATCGTATCATTGCGGAAACAGCGCCACCTAACGGCAAACATGTTTTCATTTTGAATTTCGCTCTCGTGCACCAAGGACACAGTATACTTAGGTCAGGACCCTGCACTCCCTGGTTCGATGATAAGTACAATTTTTGCAAACCAGG